>JAPMOB010202436.1:0-33319 GCA_029875015.1 Lepomis gibbosus
GGGCATATCAGGGAGCGCTCGTGTTTGTGCGTAAATCATGTCTAACCATATGCTGCCTTCCTCCGCAGCGCACACGCAGCCGAAATTGATCGTCAACCATCTCCTGCTCACAACAGCGTGGGCAGAAAGAGAGCAAGGTCACAGCCAAGGACTTGCCATAATCAGTGATGGGCTGTGGAGGGGGGCTTATGTGTCACGCCACAGCTGTTACGCTACATACTTTGAGTCACAAGCACATCTTTACTGCTGCAAAACATCACCTTAATTACCTTAATGCCAGACTGTCTCTCCCTGTCTGGATGAATTCTGCTCTGGATGCTTTAATCTGTGCCTAATCTCCACCATTCTCACATACTGTTTTGGGAGTAAAATCATAGCTTTGCCTTCCTTATCTGTTTTTATTTCCTGTCAGGTTTAAGTGTTTTATGGCTCAGCAGTTCAGAGGAAGGGAGGTTTGACTGGTGATAGACAACATGGCTGGGGGCAGCTGTTGCGCTGTGTGCTCGTCATGCTGAACCAAGCCCGAAGCAGGTGAAGGGATGATTTCATGTCTGCGCTATCTAGAAGGACCGTCTCAGCTGCCAATGCAAAGATAAGCAAGGAGGAGGCTGCTGCTGCTGCAGCTTCTGGGGTGGCTGTGTGACTGTTTCTGAACCATGAGCTTCAGGCAGCTCAACATGCTGGTTGTGCATCATTTCAAGCAGACAAACAAGTTGAGCAACAATTCTGAGCAAGTGTCTTGTTTACCAACGTACCTACAGAGGCCAAGTAGTCTCTAGGTGCAAACGTTTACTCATTTTGAAAAAACAGTATTCCACTGTGGGAATAAGAATTAAACATCATATTTTTGACATATAGATGTCGCACACAAACACCATTAATTATGCTGTACATCCAGATGGGCAGAGCTGGACTGTCCATTTTCGCTCACAAACACACGTTGCGTAGGACCCCCATAACAGCAGGGCCACGCCACACACTTGTTTCAAAGGTGAAAGCGAGTGTCAGTGTTTACAACATTGATGAGAAGAAGAAGATGAAACTGTTCTTATGGGCACGAAAAGAGAAAAAAAACTCGAGGGAACAGCGGTCCTCTTAAAGTCTGATTCAATAAGTTAATGTTAATGCACTAACTGCAGTACATCTCTCTTTGTTTTTGTTGTTTGACAGACATTGTGTCTGAACATTAATTTCTATTGTTAAACACTGAAGGGCAATGGTGTTTGTAAACTGCAGTTTAGAAGAGATAACTACATCATGTGTGAACAGGCCTTCATATGCGCATGCACGAAATGAAACTCGTGCCTTCCTGTAGCAACCTCTGTGAGGACCAGTCAATACACGGATGCCAAGGATCTTCAAATGCGCCCGTCATTTTAAAACAAGACACTGATTATCAGGTTTCAGTTACAACTCTACACTAATGCAAGATGGAAAGCAATAGATTGACATTTCGAGATTTGCAAGGCAGACTGGGCAATATGGGTGCACATCTATCAGTAAATTATAAGCATCCCATATTCTGTCACGTCATAATATAAATAATATTTTATATTTGAAAATGTATTAAAGGATACCCTCATGGAGCCAGTTTGAGTGGGCCTGATGCAGCTGATAACTATTATTATAATTAATATATAGAAAATATCTATAATTTACAGGGGCTATGCCTAATTTTGTCAGTAGAGTAGATGCTGGATCATCAGCTGGTGCAAGCAAAGTTGATCTACCTTCAGCATCAGCCAGTACTAGCAGAGACCCAGTAAAGACGCCTTTAGCGAGCCACACAGACCCAGGTCAAACACAGCCAGAGCTGTACAGCCAGCATCAGATACAAACAACTCACACCCTAATGGAACAGATGCTGCTCCACCGAATGACCCAGCAGATTGATACCCAGTCTTACCTAACTTCATGAGGACTGAGGACAGAGGGCGATTTAAACACTATATATTTCAGGAAGAGGTTCCATTCAGATTTATTACAGAGACAGGCTATTTTAAAGGAGGGAGAATTGTAGTGATAGCACTGCCTTAGCAGATTTGTCTGTGTAGCAATGGCATATAGTTTACATGGCTCACTAGTCAGGTAGGAGGGGCCCATAGCAGAATTTTGCTTAGGGCCCCATGAAGGTCAGGACCAGCTCTGCAGATGGGTAACAAACAGAAAGAAAAAAAACCTTTTTATTAAGTTTTAGGTCAACTACGATCTGCCAAGATTTTAGATTTTACAAGCCTGAAGTAGCTGCACACAATTACACTTTAAGTTATATTTTCCTACTACTTCCTAGATTGCCCTAACTTTTCTTTCTGGGAAGTAAATCAGTTTCTATACTAGAGTAAAATTTTACTTGATAATTTTCCTTTTACGTGACTTTATTGCTTAAATATTTGGCTAGTAATACTGTAATGCGCTTTTATTTAAGTAAATTTGAATGCAAAAACATTTACTTGTAATGGAGTTGTCACTTTCACTTATCTTTCCTTCCTACTATCTTAAAACTTCAACCAGCACCAACACTTTATGTACTTGTGAATAGTAGACCGCATGTCCTGCCGCTTTCATGTTACAGAAATATAACCTACTGTGACCTTTCAAAAGCAGTAACCCTTATTTAATACTTAGAAGTACTGCTATCTTACTAATCCCTTGACAAACAGAGAGGTGGCAGGGACAAAATGAGACTGTGATGTGTTGTGGCTGCTTCAGCACAGTGTTTGCTGTTGGGACATCTAGGTGGGGGCACAACCAGAGGTCACCTGTAGGAGTGTGGTAAATCAGGTTGTTGTTTAGACGGTGTGGGGACATTTAAGGCTGCTGTAGTGTGATGTGACATTAACAGTCACAAATGTCAAATGTCAACAGAGTGGCTGCCTCTCAAGTTTTTTTCCCCTTGAAACAGACACAGATCATATCTCTGGAGGAAGAATAACGTTGTTCCCATGCAAAACAACCCTTACGATATCCCTCACTTAAGTTATAATACTTTTATATAAGCAATGGCTACAAAAAATAGAACTGAATAGATTCATTTAAAAAAATAATTTAGTTATATAAAATTACTGGTGCTATAAAAGCACAAACATTAGGTAGGATTTGTGAAAAGTGTGGCTTTCTTTGTGAATTATAAAACTGCAATGAGGTTTCACAATCTGTAACCCTAACTCCCCACTAACTGAAGGAAACTGCAAGCCCACTCATTCTGACATACACAATCTCTTTGAGAGCAGGATCAGATGCATTGTAGGTCATCATGCTTCACCAGCAGGGGTCATCATCTGCTCCATGCCAAACACCAGAGAATGTGGTTAACAGACAGTGGGGCTTCAATGCTCAAGAGCAATGCTTTCAATGCTTTAAGAGCATGCAGTCTGTCAACTAGATACGGATCATGAACAGCCTTGGTTTCTAAGTGTGTGACAGTCTCTACAAACCGGACACTGACTAAACTTAACCCTGACAGCGATAATTTCTAAGGAACTTTCTGCGGATTAACATGGCCAGCTCATGACAAACTGTGTGTGCACGTGTGCATGTATGTCTGTGTGAAATTGCCATTCTACATATCCATGAAACAGAGCAGAGACCCAAACAAGGGCCGGGCGATGATCCCCCTCTGGGATTGAAAGTTGGAGAAGTGGGTGAAAAGCTTGCATCCAACAGCTGGTGAAAAGGGCTTCCCCGCTCTTAACAGAGGGCCGTGCCTACAGAGGCTTCAGCTGGGGGCGTTGTGTAAGGGGAGGATGGAAGCACCTGCAGCCTGAATGCGGGAACCAGCTCTTAAACCTCTCACAAGCAGTCAGTCGCCACGGGAACAGCGGCAGGCCATGATTTGCCTTATCCAACCCTGCTGTGCCCAGGGAGGAACTCTGTCAATCGCTGATGGCACACGCACCACAGACAGAGAAGCATTGTGAAGTGGGACAAATATCCTGTCCTTCAAGATGTGCAGGAAATGTTAATTAAGGTAAAACAGCACAAACATCTTCAAATCTATTGCCTTTTGGAGTTTGATAATACCAAATAACTGTTCTCCATTACGCTCCCTCTCTTTCTTTAAACCCCTGTCCCCACTCCCATGCCCCAGACCCCTGCTGTGGCTCAAACAATTAGGCTATGTGAGACCCACACTAACGACTCTCCCTAGTCTTTTAAGATAACTACAGGAGGAGGGGCAGCAGTAGGTGACATCTTGTTAGGGGGGGAATCCTATGGTCAGTCACTTGTGTATTGGCCCAAGTTAGAGGATACCTAGTTATTACCCTACATAAAGACTTTGTATGTGTGTGTTTAGATTGCCCCAGGTGAGATGTGTGCTAATACCACTGGTGCTTGTGAGGAGTGCTGATTTTCTCAGCTTCGCGCCTCAGATGTCACCTTTTCCTCCCACTTTCAGACCAATGTAAAGAAGGCTGTAAATCAGTGCTTTCATCACAAATCAGCCTCTACTGACTTGAGTCTCCACCTTATTTAGGACCAAATGATTCACACCAAATACAAGCAGAGTGAGGTAATCACATGTCCACAGTAATGTGGGTAATTATAAAAAACAATGTTTGTTGGTATTTTTTTTAAAGTGCTGTTCGCACTGAAATGACAAAACAACAGAAAAGCAATTAAGTCTCTTGAAATGGGCATGTGCAAGCCACTTGATTCAGATCACATGACAATCATGTGTTTTCTTTGTTCATGATAACAACATTAAATAAATAAATAGTTTTGAGGTAGATCTGTTTTTGGTGGTCAAAAGCACTCGTATGGTATGGATAGATAAAATGGATATCCAGAAATATATCCGATTAATTTATTAGCGTTAAAATGGCTTTATGGTAAGACATTGAACCAACCGAGAACAATTATGTTGGTGCCACGGAGCTGGCAACCGTAAATAATTGTTTCTCCATCAAAAATAAGTGGGGAAAAGGCAGTTGTTAAATACAGATCAAATAGGGTGCTGTTTATGCTTAAGTAATCTAAAGATATTCAGGTTACGAAGAACTTTAAATTATCTATGAAGATTACATACTTCAAGTTTGCAAAAGGACAGTTGCTTTTCATAATTCTAACCTCTTCTTCATCAGTGTGCACTTATTTTGTGCTAGGAAATGTAAGAGTTCAACATTAAACTGTAAGTTGGCTTTATCATTCAGTAGATCTTCTGACTTTTGTCAGTTAAATTTTTTTACATGACAAGTAAAATGTTGAAAATGACGACTCATTTCACTCTGGTTTCACCACCGCCCAGTTTGATAATGTGATCTTGTGCTTTAAAGCCACAGTTTTACATGAAAGACCTAAAATAGCCTGTTCAGGGAGTAGGGCTATAAACCACCACATGACTTATCCTGACACATAGATCTTAAAACCAGAGGCCCAGATCTTTGACCTGAGGAGCATAGGATCCTTTGTTTTGTTTGGCATAAATCAAGGAGAGCACCAGGCCCACAAGGAAAACACTTTTAAATCCCTCACTAATGCTCATCGTCATCTTTAGGTGTGAACTCAGTCAAGTGAGAAATGAGGCCGCAGCTCTGTGTTTACAAATGAGGTGACGGCACATGCCTCCAGTCCTTTGAAATGTGACAAGGTGAGAGGAATGACAAGATAATCTCTGATTTACAAGTTACAGTAGCTTTCAGTGGGAACAAGACCAGCAGCTGTATTTTGGGGGCGCTGTGGCAGCAAATCAACCCCTGAAAATTTAAACAACTAATAAATACTTTCATTTAGAGAAGACAAAATATACAAGCGTGTTGCCTGAAAATATTACAAGCTACCTGCGTTTACTTGTACTTAATGCAGCTAAACCAGACAAGTTTACTTGAGAGCACTTTTTTGAGTACAGTTGCGCCTGAAGGAGCGTGGCCAGGAAGCTGACCAGTCCAAACAGCCACTGAAAGCCCTGCAGCACTGATTAGTGGGACACTTCACTGCTGCAGTGGTAGGTTTACTGCCTTGCTCAGGGGTGCTTTGTTGATAGTTGAGGGACACAAGGGGCTTTTCATTCATTCACAAGTGATCTGTGGATTTAAATGTTGCGGTACACAAGCCGCTTAACTATCAGCATGGCTTGCCACAGTTACCTTAGTAACTTACTAAGACAAAAAAAGACAAGCATAAACACGCCATTGTCAGCAGTCCCCTGGAGCTCCAGAAATATTCAGTCAGCATCTTATCAACCAGAAACAGAGAGACCACTTACTGATATCAGCTCAGCTGTTTTGACACAGCACTAACTGTAATTCTTTGATTAAAACAACACAAACTAATAGTTTTGCATGACGCAGAATGCTTAATCAAGGCTGTATACTGTAACGGGGCATGTACAGGAACTTCTGATATTTAATTTCACAATGAACATCTCAAAGATTAAACATTATCCTAATGCTCATATGGTTTGTTTGTCTCCTCCTTTGTGATCATTTTAGATTAAAAGAGGAAATCAATGAGGACCTTTACTTGGGTTCACCTAAACTGTCCTTTGAAAAAGTGTTCCTGATCATTTTGGACATTCTGTGTAGGTCTAGTGTTAACCAGTGAAAAACTTTCAAAAGCAGCAAGAATGACTGTACAATTGGGTTTAAAGACATTAAGACCTACACATCTACCTGAGTAACTGAGTTATGTAAAAACAGAAGCCAAACCAGATGTAAAAAAAGTCTATTTTGTCTTAACAGGATCTGTGTTGCAGCAAGAGGGACTCCTCCTTCCTCTCTGTGCCTCTTACCCTCCCCCATTCTGTGTAAAAACAAATCTCCTTTTCTGCTCAGTGCCTGAAACTATTGAGTCAACAAATGTCACTGCAGCAAGGCAGGGGCTACTGGGAAAGAGGTGGGGTCTCCCCTTAAGCCCAAACTGCAGCTAAAGGCAGATTATTTTCAGACAAGACCCACCCGTTAGTAAAGTATAGAGGAATTAAATAGTTTGAATTGTGCCCATTGTGTTATCAGCATGGTGGTTAAAGCTGTGATCATCTATAAAGAAATGATTCTGTTTTATACTAACTATATTTATAATACTAACACATTTTCTTTTTCTAAAGACAAGTTTTACTGTTGGAGTCAGTGGAATTGTTTATGTTTATGACCTTTAAATTCAAAGATCTACTAACACATTCTTACACAATTTGCAAACTGAACCACACACTTACAACTCTGCATAAAGACCTTACACAGGAACCCACAACAAAATCCACAGCTGAAGTTTTAGTACTTTCCCTTTGGTAACAGATTTTTACTTGTGTCATTTCAACAACCTTCCAGGGCTGAATGTGTCTTTTAAATCACCCTCAGCCCCCTTTTCTCTCTCATTCTGCTCTCTCTATCTCTCTAAAGCCCACGTGGCCAGTGTCAACAGGAGGTGGGTCTTGGCAGAGGTATGAAGCAGAGTATGCTGCCTGTGTGCAGCCTGGAGACTTGTATTACACACTGCTCTAAAAATGAGCCAGCCAGCCTGCCAAGGCGTGCCAAAATAACACATAGCCGTTGGAAATGAGTGCATTGCTCAACTGGTTGGACTCCAAGCTGGCCACCTCTGATTGTTGCTGTAATACTCGAAAACATAAGGGCTATTACACCACAGGGGGAACTTCTGTAACCAATGACAGAGGAAGAAAGAAAATGAAAGAGGGAAGTCAAGATAGACAGCAAAAAGGGAGGGAAAAACCCTGAGTCACTCGGCTTCCTGTCTGAGAAAAGGAAGGGGGTGGAGGCATCTTCTGCTCTGCAACAGTCAGACAGTTGAGGCCAGTGCAATAGTCAACATAAAGCGCACTGGGGTGGAGTCCCGTCCTGTTCACTGAATCCACTCCAGTGCTTCAGGGCAGCCATCATAGTGTTCACTATTATGTGCGGCTGAGGGAAGAAGAAAAAAAAGAGGAGGGTGCAGAGGAGGGAAAGAAAACTGTGTCTTTGTGTGGGAGGACTCAGCAGGAAAGTGATTTTGTGATTATTTGAGTTTGCCAGAAAAGAAACTCTGTTCCCCCTGACCTGCAACATCATCTTACCAACTCTGCTCCTCTGTTGCCTTAAACCAGAATTACATTTAAGTGTGCTTCTCAGGCACACAGCAAACAGCGACACCCGGGCTTCTCCTGATGATGAGAGCTGACGTCAGACTGGTTTCCATGAATATTGATGTGGAGGATAGTCTGTTTCATAGAAGAACAGAAGGAGGCAAGATGGCTGCCCTTTAGGATTTGTTAAAGAGGAGATCCAGACGGTTTGTTGGAATTTCTACAAAGTGGAGGGACGTATAGAGGAGGTGAGAATTTGCTTACTATGTTAATACTTTGCTTACCCTTTCCCCTTGTAACCTTATTTGTATTTTTGGTGGTTTTTGTGTCAGGCGAGGTACAGCAAATGTCCCCCACCGTCAAAAGCAAGAGCCAACATTATAAGGAGGGGATATTAGATAAAGCTACTCCAACATGGCTGACGATTTTCTTTCTTTCTTTTTTTTCTGCCGGCTGAAACTGATAGACATCTTCTGTGTTTTCCTGTATGTTCTATGTTCACTCAACATTCTTGCAGCTTTTGAATGAATCATAGAAAATGGTGTACTTAGACTGCTTGTTCAGGAGTTTTTCTTTAAGCATATTGTAATGCCTATTTAAAACTATCTTTCTTTCCTTAACATTTCCACTTTATTTTTTTATTAGTCACATAATATTAAAGGTGTGTTTGAGTGTGTATTATGTGTTTTTGTGTGAGTGTTTGTTTTAAGAGGGGAAACACATTTTGTAAAAAACATTTATGTGTAATTAATAGCTATTACAAAACGATGACCTTTTTCATTATATGTTTAGATGCAGGCAGTGTTATCCTTATCATCTTCTAATTTTCATATCCATGGCTGTGTGTATGTATTTTGTTTGTGCTGTTCAGCAGGGAGACTGTTTATAGGAGAGTAAAAGTGCAACCTGGACACATCCAGCAGTAAGTGCATAGTGTCTGCACAGCAGTAGAGCTGGAATAGCTTCTGGCTTTGTGTATCTCTGTTAATCAGCTTTCATTGCTTTCACCACTGAATGACAAGCAGACACAAAGGCAAATCCCAAGGAGAAGCAAAAGAGAAGAGAATTGTGGTGGCAGACTGTAGTAAAGGCAGACAAGGTCAGAAAGCTCTGTAAGAAATGAAATTTAATCCTACTGCACCATTAGTTGGGGGAACAAGAATGGTAATTCTGGAGCAGGTTATTCCTCTTATATATTTTTTAAACTAGAGGCTAAACAAGGGATTGTTGCCAGAAAGCAGCAACAAAAATCTCTGAGAAACCAAACCAATAGTAGTTTGACAATAATATATATTTTTACTGCAACACAGGCAGTTAAAGGTCACAACAATCAGACTGCTGTGTTCTTTTGGAAACAGAGCTATTGACAAATAGATTATTGACAATCCAAAGAAGAACGTGTCTGTGTGCTTCTATTTGTGTGTGAATTGTAATCATTTTTTTTAAAGGAATAGAATAACGATATGGTGACCAAATGCTTGCACAGATAGAGGAATAAACTACAGTAATGGAATGATAACAGTGAGGTGAGTGTTTGCATACCCTGACAGTTTGGAGGTTTTGTGATAGTATGCACTTTTTTAGAAATACACTACTTACATACATGATAAGTACAAGTAAATTCAGATTTATTACAGAAAATCAGGTCTTAGTTCAATTAGCAAATAGACAATTGGTTGTTAGTTCTTTTTTTCCTGAATCCACTAATTGCTACTTTAAGATTAACATCTCAATGTCCCATTAGAATATAACTGACCTCCCTCAGGTTTGTGTATTGGGCTTGTGTATTCTACTGGCTGCAGTTGTAATGTAATGACAGTATGGCCTCAGGTAAAAAGCTAAGTAAAGGCATGGTTGCAAGGTGGAGAATAATGACTAACTTATATCTGGGCATTGTGACTTAACAGTGTAGGGTGTCTGCGGGAGCAATGCAGTAATTCAGTTGAGCTTTGAGTTTTCTGAACTTAAAACTCTAAGTGATGATTGTTGTAGTGAAAACAGCGACATTTTAAGTAGTGAAATGCGTGGATAAAAGGGGCTATAGAGAAGGTGACGGGGCGGTGAAGTCAAAATAAAGTCAAGTGCTTGTCAAGTGACTTGAAGACAATCGCCAAGCTTTTATGTGAACAGCTGATGACAAAGACTCACCAGACAAACAACACTATTCTCTAACAGCTCTCTTTCTCCTTCTGATTTAAGCATTTGTTTTAAAATGTTGGTGTTTACATGCTGCATTTCTGTGGTGGCCTTAGCAGAGCATGTTTCCCCTACACTACGGTTTACACGCTCCACTCTAAATAAAAAGTATACTGCTTGTAGTGGAAGAAAATCCCATGTTTCGTCCTCGTTGGGCTGTCAGGTAACTTTCACACCAACAACAGTGGTGTACCCTCTGACGCAATGGCATGGCTGTGTTTTGATATGGCAAGCATGGCCATTGACTGTGTAGTGTCAACACGAGTGCTTAAGCAGGGGAGTTCTCCATAGTACTCGTAAAGTATGTTATGACTGCATGAGATCAGGTGATCCACGCTTTTGTGCCCGTCTATGTATATATGTGTGTGTGTGTGTGCGTGGTGATCCCATTGCCCCATTCATGATGTTAAGATAATAATACTATATAAATGTCTTGTGGAAGATTTTGTTGTTTTTATTTACCTACCCTTAGAGATAAAATTAATAAAACTATTATTTGAATAGCTCACACTACCCACAATGAGATTTCTTGATTTATTTTAACTATTCCCTAAGTGCATTAAATATTACATTCCACACTATATATACTGCATAGTTTGGATGGATCACATCTAACCCAATTCATTACTTGCTAATGAAAGCACATTAATGGTTGTCACGATGTGGTTTACATTTTCCTGTTCACCTTTGTGCTTAGGATTACAAATGCAAACCCTGACCTGTACAATAATGCCACATTATAAAATTAAGAAACACAAAATCTTACCGGGGGGCATTTTCATGAGCGTCTACATGGCTGCTGTTACGTCAGCAGCTGAAAAGGCAGCAGAGTATTAATGGGCCTAAAGTGGGGGAAGGGCCAGATAGATCAATCACATGCACATAGCTTCTCTCATCCATCCACACCTACAGATAAAGCTGTGCGGTTGGATTGCTCCTTCGTCATGGACGTAAGTCCCCTTTAAGTCACTCCCAGGGCAAAGACAATATCACCTTTGGGAAGAATGTCCAGTTGCCATAGCGTTCCAAAACAATGCTGCCCACTTACAATACCCAAGCCCTTACCCAAGCTCTAACCTCTGACCCCGCTCTGTCCAGCCCACGCTCATATTTCCACCCAAGGGCTGCTGCACAAATGACACAGAGAAACAGGCCCAGTGGCAGGTTAGACATTTTAGATTGCACTACCTGCTGGCTGGCTGGTCATAGCTTGACTGCTTTTCATGAGACAAAATGGCGAGATACTGAGCATTGTATTGATTTCTACAATATTGATTTCCCTCTTGTCTGCTACTGTGGGGTTGTTTTGCTATGGAGAGCTAGAGAGATGCAGCAAACCACAATCAGGTGTTTCTGCAATAGAATCTTAGCGCCATAATGTGGTTGCTCATTTATGTGCCCTTTTTAAACATTTGCACAGAATTTGCCATCAACAGTCCACAACTGTGAGAATGTTCTTGTTAATTAAAGGGAAAAAAGATTGATTTTCTGGATGTGGTCCAATGAGCCTTAGCAACTGACATCCTCGTGGAGTTTTGACAGACAAGTTTTAACTGCATACCTTACGCCCCTTTATGTAGCATTATATTTGCACGACTTTTACAGTTTACTGGAAGCATCCATGCTTTAAGTACTGATAACTTCTCCATGTATGGACATACTGCAAATAAAAGTATTTCTATTAACTAAAGTCATATCTTAAAAAATATTTCAGTTATCAGTAATTGCCAAACCAGATCCACCCCAACACCCCAACGAGAATCTCGGCTTTCCGTCCTATTAAGGCCCTTCCTTGTAAAAGAGACTCTACTGTAATTATGGCCCGTAAGTGGTTTATGGGTCATCACTGGAACTGTGTAATAGTAATCTTGTTTTTATGAGTCTGAGATACAAAAACGTTATCAGCAATTGCCACATCCGATACACTGTGAATCCTAAATATGACTCGCTGCCGCCTTTTTCCACGAGGCCGTGCGTTGTTAGCGGACTGAGGCGTAATTATGGAGTGAGACTGATAAGGCTCTGTTTGAGTGGCAAGGGGCTGGAGGGAGTGTTTCTGGCCCTGTGAACATGTATCGATGTCAGGGTTTACCTCAGGGGTGAGACAGCAAGGGCAGCGACTCAAAAGCTTTCTCCACGTGAGCACACGCACATGGCCGCTCTGTTTACAAACACTATCCTGGCATTCTGTAGAGAGAGAGGCAAGTGAGATGTTACGTAACAACCCCAAAGCTAATAGCATCTCTTGCCGCCTCTCGTCGGTCTGCCTCTCCTACGCTTGGACAATCTTCTTGAATGCTTTTCTCGCCAGTTCCGCTACTATGAGTTAAGAATAAAAACAGAAATTAAGAGCCACAGCCACAACTGCGTCTGGGCTCAAGAACCTTATGAGACTGAAAGCAGGCCGCTGTAAACTCTTCTGTCAGGCCAGATGATTTTATAAACTCCCTTTAGTCGCAAAAAAAGGACATGTGCATAGACACTGGTAAAGACATTTTTTAGTCCACAATGGTGATTTCCATTGCACTGCAGTTTTATATAAAATATTTAAATGTTGGGAAAACCGTTCTGGTTTGACCAGAATTTAGTGAACCTTTCACGGTCTAGAAGTAAGACTCATGTTTTGTTAAGATAAAGAAAAAGTAGATGAGCTACAGCTTTTGAAGGGGAGGGTAAAAAGAGTATTCAGTCAACAAGATGAACACAGACCAAAACTTTGGTGTTTCCATATTAGAGATGCCTCCAAATCAGCCAAGATGTCACTTTTCAAACATGCGGAACAATGTGTGGAGAAGCAGCAAACATATAGGCTGTCAATATGCCTTACAAACCCTGAAAAGTGACCTAACCTCATGCTAGGAACTTACCCTTGGTAAGACTCTCATGTCAAAGTGTGTAGCAGCTAATCAGTTCTAGTTAAATCAAAACTGTGACAAAGAGTAGCCTTTGTCACAGGTCTAATCCTGAAAGGTTCACTAGAAAGAAGATTCCTTTATTGACCTAAAGAGAAGACTCCTAGCTTTTCATATATAGCTCCTCAAAATGTATCTTCTGTTAAAATTGGCGAATTTATATCAATATCTAGAAAGGAATTTCCAGAGCTAATGCCCAGATCTACAAAGCTCCATCATGATAGCACAATTTCAGTGGGGTCCACGGTGATCAAGACCATTGCTTCTAAAATAGCTGTCAGATATAGGGAGTGGTGATGGTGCATTGGATAAGACACATGCCTTTGGAGTGAGAGACACGCTTTTGAATCCACTGTAAGACAACAATTCGTCCCTGAACAAGACACTTAACCCCTAGTTGTTCCAGAGGCGTGCGACCCTCTGACACATACAGCAATTGTAAGTTGCTTTGGATAAAAGCATCACCTTAAAGAATAAATATATGGAAATGTATGTAATAGACGGTTTATCTGCCATGATCTGTCATTGAAAAGGTTAGGCCCCATGGCCCCCTGTTGCCTACAAAAGCTGCACAAAGACACACAGCTGGTCCTGAATGTCATTTAGAAGCATAACCCTACCAAAGGCTTTGAATGACATCACTCACTACTTCTGAGTGCTTCGAATGGCTCAGGATCAATATTAGGTTTCCTAAATGGAATGCAAAAGTGCAGCAGCTGATATCTTTCCGAGACAGATTGCTCAATGACAGTCAGACCAGCTTGCATCCATATATGTATTTATATTGGGGACAATCTCAAAGTCTGATTAAAACTCTGTATCTAAATGGATAGAGACCCCTGAATGGGACAATATGCTGCATTCAAGCAAAACTTGAGTAAGTACAACGACACTTGCTATACCAGATTCCTTACCAAGATAATGATCTTACAGATGCGGTAGGTACAAATACAGTTTCTGTGCAGTAAAACATTACATGACAAACCATGACTGACTGATGATTCCCGAAGCTCGAACATATATGAATTGCATATTTTGGCTACAAGAGAACACTGAAAAAACACTGAGACACCATGTTTAAGAACTTTAATTAATTATTGTTTAAAATCGGTACTTCCTGATTGAATTGCTGAGGCGTGAGTGATGTAGAGAAGGGTTTATAAATACACTGAAGCCATGAATCACAGAAAATATCCCAAACTCAGAAGGATTTGTGATTTCTATTCAGTGAGAGTCACGTGCCTCCCACTCAGTGGAGGAAAGAGGGAGCTTAGCAACAGTGGCTTAGGTTGGGCTGCTTAGAAACCAACAAGGGAAGGCATATCCCTACATTCGCTTTCTAGATGACAAGAGAGCACAGAAAATATTTCTTATTCAAAGTTAGTCTGGACACCACCACAATATAGTTTTGGCTTCACGTTATCTGTAGCTCAGTCTTTCATGAAACTGAAATCTGACATGGCATTGAGTCAATTAAGAATGCCCTCACTGCCATGGTTTTGGTCATGTTTTAATTTCCCTCCTACAATAATGTTCCCTTTGCTCTGTTTACTGTTCACCTCCGCTTCCTGGTTAATTGGAAACTGGTTTGGATTTGGATCATGCAAACAGAAAGGAAATATTTGCTAAATAAAATGTGCCTGTGCTGTGAGCTAATCACATGCCAAGACTTGCAGGTTGGAGAAACATGGGAATCTGCGTTTGTTCATCATTTGGCATGTGTATGAATTTTCAGTGCCAGATTGTAGAGGATGGATAAATGAATGAGGAGGAAAAGTCAATATGAAGTATTCCTTCTCTTACTATTTCAACTGAGAGCTACTACAACATCTTTCTTGGTAAGTCTTAAAAATAAATACCGTAGCTCAAGGTAACACAAGGAGCAGAGTATATTTCATTTCAAAGTGCAACCTTAATTCAAAAAAAAATTAAGCTGGAAATGTACTATTTCAGGTTTTGTAGCTCAATGCATTTAAAAAATGCAATTAAAAGACGTTAATCAGCAAAAGTGCAAATGTAAGTTTCTGAATATGTGGCACTATTGATTTAAAGCACATCTTGCACACCACTGCAAAGCAGCCTATTCTACAGTCAGGCGTGCTGGGATAATGTTTAGACCAGATGGGCTTCAGAGCACTCATAAGATGGTCGCCATGGCTACCATGCACTCTGAAAGAAATTAACTTTGCTCTGTGAGCAGTTCATCAAGTTATTCAGATACAGTACATTGTTTGATGCATAGACAAAGGGTTGGAGGGGAAAAGATACAGCCAGTTTGGGAGGAAAAGGGCAGAATTGTGATGGATTGGGGGCAGGTTAGAAGGTTTGTACGCCCAGAAGCCCATTTTTGTAAATTAGAGCCTCCATGTGATGCAGCTTGAAGGCACAGAAAAAGGTTTAGACTCTCTGTGTAAACTTTGCACAGAGTGCTTCCTAGGTAGGCAGGGTTTCACTTTAGGTTGTGTTGATAAAACAGGAAAAATCCAAAACTAAATATGTGCTAATGTTCAACGGCTGTCTACTATCAGGGTTGACCACTTCTGGGAAACAATCTACATGGACATATGTGTAGATGGCTCTGAGCTCTGTTTCGTTGTGTTAAAATTAAAAGATAGTATAAATACACAATATATTAGTGTCTCAAACAGGATAAAGCAGATTTTTCATAAAAACCCTAAAATGCTGAAGCAATAAGATTGGTTTAAATAGAAAAGGTGCAGCAGTAGCATATGCCAGCATGTTGTGTGCAAGTGTTTTCCCAGAATACCTGCTAAGCAAGTTGTACCAGAAATGTAAAGAGGTGGGGTTTATCCCCTACAACAAAAGCCGTTTAGTTATTCATACCAATGTCATCTACAAGTACTTATAATTTGTCATCTCCCACCGTTGTCATTTATTTCATGCCGAAACCTCCTTCATATTCACTGACTCATAAGGTATTGCTCACATTCAACACCACAAATCTTAAAGCACCAAAACATGTGATAACCTCAAACTCAATCATATCCATAACACATTAAATCATTTGGAACGTCTTTGTCTAATTCACTGACCTAAAGACAAAGAGACAAAGACACTGAATGATTTCTCCATTTCACTGAGGCCTTTGGATCCACAACATGGACTGACTGAAAAACTGTCAACAATTTAGCCAGTGCAGCCTCGCCCTTTTAAAAACGAAATACTCAACATAACCAGTCAAACAACAAATCACTGACTATATCCCTCAGAACCTTGTGACTCTTTACGACCAAATTTATTTCATGTGTCTTGCAAACTGCTGCACAGAGACAAAGCCCACTGAACTCTGTACAGCTATAAAACTATCTTGGATTAGTGTTGGCATTCCTCTTAATTATGGCTATGGGCACTTGGATATGGCTTATTATTATGGTGCCAGTTAATCTTTCCTGTCTTTCCCCCCTCCCAGTTTATCTTCTTACCTTGAGGGAGGTCTACAAGTTAACCAAATAAGGAAAGGCACTTATTATCATCTTGAGACACAGTGCATTAGCCCAGTTTTGCTTTTGTCTCCATTTGACAATTTCAACTTCACTTTCTAGCTAGATCATTCTAGGTTGTTTTCATTTAATAATGAAACTCAATCTGTAGTTAAGAAGCTGTTGTTGAGTAACTAAGGTATCATCTGTACAGGAAAAGGTGCACAACCCACGCTGAAACCCTATGCTTCCAGTAGTCAGCTATTGATATATTAGCAATTGCCAATTTACAAATTCTGTAGATTAGGCCACCCTTAGCGAAAAGGTAAATTTTAAAGTGGATTGATATTCCCTTTAAGATAATGTGTGGGCTCACATTACATAATAAAAGTGTACCGTATAATTGAGGTATTTGATTTCCCCAACCTGCTGTATACTTGATTACTATACAAATTATTATACATATAATAATTTAAAGCACCACTGCATATTTAATCCATATTCCCTAAACTTAACTCAAACTTTCTGATACTAATGACACATTTGTATATTTCTATTTTCTTGGGTCCTGCACTGTTATCTACTAAGGGAAAAAACGAATTAATTCAATAAAATAATGCTGAGTAAACTTAACTTTCACAAATAATACTATAGTCAGTTAATAGATGTCAAAACACAATAAAAGATGGAAATGAGACAAAAGGCTATGGAAGCACTAGGACTGCAGTGGGAATCTCTACAAGTCCACATCTGTCTTGCATTAGATGTAAAGAACAATGTAGATTGTGCAGACCCCTTCTTCTGATGGAGGGGGAGGAGGCTCTCTAGGGATGAAATTACAAACAGAAGTGTATGTCCTCTGTGTTTCTGCCCTGATGTTGTCTTCAGATTCAAGAAAATCAAGATACTGAAAAGCATCTACATGTATTTGCATGTATGCATCACTAAAAATCACCCAACACATAGGAAAAGATATGAACATTAGATAAAGTGTAAATATAACTGATACATTGCTTCACTTTTAAAATGTAAGGATTTTCATATGATATTTAATTGAAAGAATGAGTCGTTTGTTTATCAGCATTCAGTCTCTTAGCAAGTTATGTGATGCAGCCATCATTACGTCACAATGTAGTGATTAGGTCACGGTGAACATCAACAGAAACTGCACTGTTCTACCTGACACAAAAAATAGACCTGAGGTTGTACAGAGCCAAGTCAGATTCCCTCCCTTGGTTATTAACAGAACCAACCACACTAACTCATATACTCTAGCTTCTGTGTTCCTGGTAATAACCTTTACATAGCTGCATCCCTCCAGAGACCAGTACAAAAAACATCTTAATCTAAAACAGAAGCCATATATGCCCCAAACATGAGACAGATGGTTTAACAAAAGCAAGATTCCTATCAATAGAATTCCGTGCACAACCATGATCTAAAATGAAGATCACCACCCACTACTCTTTGTAAATATGAAACTTCAGTCAGCACTCAGATAGCTAGCTTAGCTTAGCACAAAGACTGGAAACAGGCGGAAATGGATAGCCTGCTTCTGTCCAAAAGCACTAAAATGGCTTACCAACTCTAAAGCTCACTAATTAATACAAAATATCTTGTTTATTTAAGCCTTACAAAAAACAAAGTGTAAAAAATTATAAGTTGTGGGTTTACAGGGGGATATGTGCTGAAATATTTCTTGGCCAGGAACAGTGACTTCCTGGAGTTGCTTTATATTTATAGTACAGGCATGAGAGTGGTATCAATCTCATGTAACACTTAGCATGTAAGCAAACAACCATATTTCCCAAAAGGTCGAGTTATTCCTTAAAGGGAAAAAATAAGAATGTGCTGATCTGATCTGACAAATTAGAAAATGGAAAAACGCCACAGAACTGTGACCTGTGTGTGGTCTACTTTTATCTCAGTCTCTGTCCAGGATATCACTTTCATGTTTAATATGTTTAGATATCTCCTCTCTCTGCGCAGTGCTTTGAGAGTGGCGATCCCACATGTTGCTAAGGTTGCTCATGTGACAAAATAGCAGCAAGAGCTAAGCACACTGAAGAAAATGTTACAGTAATCTTGGTAGCATGCACATGAAGGATTATAAAAATGACTGCAGACACACGGGCCTTTTGTTTCTTAGCCAGAGTGGAGAGTGTCATATGTTTAAACTGACTGAAAGAAAGCAAGAGAGAAGGCACGAGCAACCATGTGAGGTGCATTGTATGCACTGCATGAGCGTGTCATGTGACATAAATCACAAGTGTGAGGTGCCTGACTGAGAGAGACTCAGTAAAATGCAGAACATGAATGAACATCTGTCCTATCGTGCCTGACGAGCATTTGACCGTCAGCAACAACACTTGCTACTAGCACTTTGTTTCACATTGTGCTTTATGACTTGTTCTGGCCTTTCACATTTTCTAGTCCACCCCTTTAACTTTTCTCTAGAACTCTTTCCAGTGCAATCGACTTCCCCAGTTGATGTGCTAGCCATTTGTCATGAACTTTCATAATTCAAAACATCTACACAGATTTTGAAAGGAATAATCAAACACTACCTAAAATGCAACTGTGTGCACATAAAGAGCCCTCTTGTCGTTGCTGATAGAGTTGTTATATCTTAGTCCTGGTTTATTGATATGCCATCAAAAACTGAATCAATAACACCTGTGTAGCATGTATGATTATGTGCAAAGCCTACAATGACATAGTAGCAATTCAGTGTTATTTACTTAATAATGACCTTTAGAAGATTCTGAACTGGTTTTGAGGTTACGTATTTGTTGTTTACATAGTCATCAGGAACATAGAGTGAAAATGCCGTTGGAGGTCATGTGGTTTGCAGAGCAGCTCTATATTTACATGAGGGATTTAAAACACTGTAGAATGCAAGTCATCTGACCTAATTACACTAGTACAGGTTACTAAGGATGAGGTTTCACTTGCAGCTATGTTGCTGCGCGCAGTCTGAAATGTTAACTCCAGTCTGTCACCATATACAGCCATTATATACGTTTACGCTTTGACACAGAATATTCATTACTGTAAAGTATGTTATAAACAAGGACTTGGTTTTATCTCCATTTCCTTTTCCATACAATGTTTTGTCTCCTCTAAAACGTCAAGTAAGGAACCATTCCATTGTGGCTCTGATGATGCTCAACTTTGCTGCTTTAGGGATGAAATATAACACAAAATGAATGTCTATATATGACAAATATACACTGGGGTTAATTAAAAGTTTATATACTGATGTTGTGTATTCAAGACCATGTTTAAAGTTGTTAGAATTACTATTAATTAAGAAATCTTAATTAATAGTAATTAAGAAATCTCAAAAACATTATACCACAACATACATGATATATATCTATATATATATATATACATACAAAAACATATATAAATTCTTCCCGATAACTGGCTTTTGATTGTGTTCTTTTACAGCATATGCAATTAAATTATCAATTAAATTTTATCAATACTGGATTTCACTTTGTCCTGTCAGTACTGTCAGTTTTGTTTTAAAATAAAAGCAATGGTAAAAGGTTAGTAAAAGACATAGCAATAATGTGGGTACACTGGCTAAATGACAAGCACAGTTGCTGAGTGATAGTTCATACTGAGTATTGATATTGGACACTGTTGACAACCCCAGTGGGTTTTCAGTGCTCACTGTATGTTGCAGTTGTTATAGCTTTT
Organism: Lepomis gibbosus; assembly: GCA_029875015.1. Classification (NCBI taxonomy): domain Eukaryota; kingdom Metazoa; phylum Chordata; class Actinopteri; order Centrarchiformes; family Centrarchidae; genus Lepomis; species Lepomis gibbosus. Next base: position 20,274 of record JAPMOB010202436.1, read on the forward strand.
GTATTGTGTTATAGTGGTTAACAGTTACAACATTTAGACTGAAATTACATTATACTGGTTTTGAACAGACTTTGTTATGACTCAGTTCATAGGGCATATGGATTTTACCATTACTGAGAGCTCTGAAAATTTATAGTCTCTTGACTAGATGCATACCCCGTGTTCTTATCTTTCAAACAGGAAAATGTGAATAGGCTCATTTCAGCAAAGAAAAGGAAATGTACACTTGAGATTATGGCTTATTCTTTGGCGTATTCTGCAAAACAGAGGTGTGTGTTGGCAAGTGGGTTTGATTTACAGGTTTGCTACCCTTCTCTCTCATTCTTCAACAGCAGGACTCTAAAGTCCTAGCTGCATAGGTCTCAACCTGAAAGTGCAGAGACCTGAGTTTCCCAGCAGCTGTCGTTAGTGGTGAATGTCACATGCGGCTGCCAAGTCACGGCAAATAGACCCCATCTACTATGGCAGATCTCATATTTCACTGGCTCGCTCTGGGAATAACAAAAACACAGTGTGAGTCCAGTGCATTAAAGTTTGTTACACTAGCGCTGTGAAGACAAAGCACCAGGCCACTAGAGGAAATAGGAATAAACTACCACGATACCTATGACATGTTGATCAATGTTTATATTCTAATATGGACAAAAGGATGATCTTTTAGCAGTTTGATGGACAATCGCATTTGTTAAAGCAAAGCTACATTAAAAACAAGTCACGTAATTGTTAAAATAAGTCTCTACTGTTGTGTGCATTAACTGCATCCCTTAAATGACTCTTGTATAAACTGTGTCCATTGTTTTACAGCAGTGATCCCACTGTGTCCAAAAGTCCCCCTTTGCCCCAAGGCTTCAAAGCACTAAAGCAACTGACCATCTATAAATGGCAGCAAATACATAGCTGCAGAGACAATAGCTATGGGCAATGACCGTCTAAATTTCTACAATAGCGCTTAGCCGCCAGGTTCATAACGGCAAAGGGTAGATGATAGACTGAACAGGAGGGAAGTAGATGATAGCAGAGGAACCTGAAGTCTAATTACAGAGCAGAGAACTGGCGGAGAGGCTGAGACACAGGGAGGGAATCCAAACTACAGCATAGGGACAAAGAAATTTACTTCTAGAGCAAAAGAAAGCTTTGTTGGGGAATCCAGTTCAAGTCAAGCAAGCTGAGTCACATCATAAACTTAAACAGAGTGCACATTTCCCTGGTGGACATTAGCTACTAGAAAGAAAACCAAAATAGATCGAAGTGTTATAACTTCAAGCAGGCATCCACACTAAAGCCACTGCACCGCATAGCCTCTGCTTTAGTTTAGTGCTCTACTTCTGGAGCAAAAATAGATCTTCCTCTGAATCACATCTAATAAATAATTAAGAAGATGCAGCCAATACTAAAAAATGTCTTAAAGCAAGCACAGTCAAATTTGGCCATACAACATTGCGTAATTGGTGTGTTTTTTTGTTTGTATGTGTAGAGGCGCGCACACACTCAGCTGGGATCTCTGGCTTTGTTCTGGCTTTGCAAAGATTTTTTTTTGTTGTCAGTGTGGGTGTATCCAACTGTGACAAGCTACTTGGCTCCGTTCAGTCCTTTGTAAACCCTGGAGTGTCCTGTAGGAATGGATTCACACTGAAAGCAGCAGTGTTCACCTCTTGACTTAGTTACTGATTTACAGATTGTACCAAGGGCCAGACAAAACAAAGGAGTAGTCACACGGGGTCAAGAATTGGTATTCATTTGCTTACCTCATTGTTACGTTTTCAGGGATCAGATATTTTCTATGTGAAAAAGTTCAAGCAAGAGGGAGCATAAGTTTGCTCCTTTTATAGAAAACCAAACTCAGTGAAGGTGATGTTCCCTTCTTCAGTGTAGAGTTTACTGCAAAATGGAAAAGGTTATAATTTCTGTATTGTGTGTTTTTACATATTTTTTGTATGTTATATATTAATGATATGTAGTACATAACTCTGTGCAGCTGCTGTATTTTTAGTAAATATTTAAATTAAAATTACAAATCCAGGAGGACATAATCATTAAGTAAATTGTCTAAATTGGCATATATATAATATATATGTTATTATATATATAATATGTTATTCATTGAACAAAATTTATAAATTAAGATGTAACACCTTTATACTCTTCATATCTTGCACACAAGCTACGTATAAAACCATGTGAATCCAAACACATAATAAAATTAGAAGATCTGCCACAGAGGAGAACGTCCAAATGTTACGTTGTATGAATGAACATCCAAAAACTATTAGCCATTTATCAAATGGAGCCGTGCATGTTTTGCAAGTCCCACATGGTTTTCTCGTACTCATTTGTCAAAATAACACATTTCAATTTTAATAAGTTTGACATAATCATAAAGAGGCTCTGTGTCACTTCTGATTAAAATGCTAGTGCGGTGGTATCCCGCTGTGGCACTTCACACCCGTCTGTGTCTGACAGCAGCAAAAGGGAGATTAGTTCTGCAACTTGTTGCCTGTGCAGCTCATGAGACTCTTCATCTTCTGGCTCCAGTACTGTCTGAATATAACTAATAAGCTAACCACACATGTTGTGTATCCTTGCATTCAGTGTCTTTTATTTTACATTTTAATTACACTGAGTTCTCAGACTACAGTCTGTAGTCAATATGATCATGACAGTAAGAAAATTAATCATTTGTTTGAGCCATTAAACACTGGAACAATTATAGGCATTTTTAAATCAGACATGAACTAAATAATACTACACAATTCTTTTAATTATTCATCTTAACTAGTTCTATAAGTGATATTGCATGTTAAAAGCTAGTTGATGTTGTTTTGTCTAATGGAGAGGTGCATACTCTTGTTGACTTTTATAAAATTCTGGCTTATAAAACGCTTCCAAATTCTATTAGATAATGCCGAAAATATATTTTCATCAAGCTCACAACAAAGCAGTTATTTCTTTAAAAGGTGGTATTTCAGATGCAAAATGATGCTCCTCTCTCTCTGAGAGCATTTTCAGTGTGCTGCTTCCCTCATCCACCTACTAACAGGCAGCTGGCTGCTCTGTTGTGACAACAGTGGGAGCTTCCAGACAGTCTTGTAACAGCTTGGCTCGTTAGTGGAATATTTAGCACTCTAACTTTGGGGGTCTGGAGGGTTTCTCATATGGGGTGATTCACACAGAGAAGGAGATGATTATGTCTACCAGCTCGCTTGCCTGGGCAGAGCATGGCCTGACAGTTTCCTGGTTTCCTGTGTAGGTTGCCTTGGTCCAGACAGTCGACTGGGCCACAATTGCAACAGAGTGCTTCATTCATGGTCCGTGTAACCAGTTTGGACATTTTTGTTAAAGAAATGTTGTAAGCTCATTATAAATCTCACTATGAAAGTGCACAATATCTTGAGGTCTTGGACTGGTGTATGAAATGAGCAACTTTTTGAAAAGCAATTAAGACATTTTTGGTTGGAAGATAAATGAAATCTTCACCCAAAATTTTATGTCAGCTGGTGATGTCAGTGCTCCATTTGAAGACCTTCAAAGAAACGTCTCCAAGCTAGCCCAGACTATAATCACCCAAGAGATAGAATACACCTCATATGTGTAGCTGAATATATTAAACTGATAGTTTTCGAACTCAAGTATTCATCTGTGCAGTGGAATTTAATTCATCTTATATTTTAGAAGTTTTCTTTAATAATAAAACATTACTGCCTTACATAAACCATACATTTGTTTAAAGTCATTCTTGGATGAAACAATACATATGATTAATAAATGACCTTTCTTTAAAAAGGCCCTGCTTGTTGGTGTTGAAATGGATAATGTAAATATAGAAACATTTTTCAAAAAAGGTGATGAGGCTTTTTGTAAAACATGTTGTTTGAAGACGATAGCTCTTTTGCCAGAATCATAAGCAGATGTAACCGATTCCAGATGTGATATTCCAGATGTGATAATCAAGCCCAATGATGGAGCACAATTATGCCAAATGAAACATGCCATAGTACCTCAAATATTTAGACACCCCACCCACCCTCCCACCCCAACATTAGTCAGTCCCTATAGTGAGCATATAGTAGGTTTACATTTACAGAAGGGCTGTTCGGGGAATCTAAAGCTGGATCCAATTATGTTTCCAGAGGTTGTGAAGCATATTTTTTTGGAACTTGACCTTAGCAGCTAGCAGCTGTGACCCAAGACATCACTCAAGAGCTCCAAGGACATTATTTACTTAATAACAAGTGTTAAGCTGATATAAATTTCCATAATAAAAAGTAAAATAAAATAAAAAACAAGTACTAACCACTTCCTTAAATGATTTATTAACGTGTGTCATGGAAATCCATAGTAACTTTAGAGGTCTATAACACCTGTCACCATTACTTAACATTATTTAATCTGATCATAAAGGTTTGAAAACTGACTAATGAGTAATATTAATGTAGACTTTAACATTTAGGTAGCTGGCATGTGTTGCATTTGTAGAATGTCTTGGATGAGGTCAACTATGGCAAAGTCATCATTTTATAAAGAACAATGAAAATAAAGGCCGCAAATGGCTGAGTAATTATACTTCTTACTGTACAAAATATTGGATCTCTGGGTTTCATGTCATATTATAATCAAAAAATGTCATATATTTAATTTTTCAGAGTAGAATTTGGTTGTGATACTGTAGGAAACTTGCACATAGGCAGACAAAACTACCAAGATACCTTTAATGTCAGGAAAATCAAGTCAAAAATTGGAAAACTATAATACACTATACACTATATATACTGTATAAGGACAGGGCGTTCCAAATTGAGGACTGAAAGTGAACTGAAAGTCTTCTTCCGAATGGTTCGGGGATGAAAATTTTTTTACCCTTACGGCCTAAATCAGTATCATCCCTAAATCAGTATCATCAGTTTCTAAGCGAGCTTTAAGGCTCAAAACTCTTTTATTTTAACATTGAAAACTGGATCAGGGTCTTTCTTGGTTCTTATCAGCTGCCCATTCCTTTAGCATCTGTAGGAGAGTAGCTCATAATTATGATGGATTACACTGCGGCTCTTTGTTCCTACGCACTGCAATTGTTTTGCAAATGCTGCGGATGTGACATGCATTAATAATTGAGGGAGGCAGACAGAAGTCAATGTTCTACTGGAGTCTCTGGATTCTATTTATATTTGGCAAAACCATAACCGTAAGCTCTGTTTGCTGATTAACCCTCTGTAGAGATCTTACTTTCCATACATACATTTATTTTAATTAAAGACTTATTTACTAGACCTACTGCTCATATAAAAAATAAGCTAGCTCCTCTCAAAGTTTTGCAAATTAACAAATACATAAAGTCCAGAAATAGTGTTCATGTTTGCAAAATGTATTTTTCATGTGTTGTAAAATGCTATGTTAAATGCACAGCTGAAATCAGACAGAAAGATGAATTTAGATCACCATGTGAAATATTCACCTATGTGTTTGCTACCAAACTCTTACTTTGAGGTTTTCAGATTTATCATTAGGACCAGCTTCGCCAACAGATAACATTTACTTAAATCAGGCAGTTGAAAAAACATTAAGCAAAGAACAGGATCAGGATGATTAAGTTAGTGTGGGAAACACTTGTTGGGATGAGTTTAAATTTGTCCTCATTAAAACTTCATGACACAAAGCTTACAATGATAGACTGTAACCCTCATAACAAAAGGCCTCAAACTTAAGAACCAAATTGTATTTGCATATTTAACATTACAATGTGTTATGGGTGAGGAATAACATGACTGAACAGCTGATGAGCAGCCAGCTCCTCCTTCCATCTACCATCTGGGACATTAACCTTGCATCCTACTGCCTTCAATCAACTAGGTTTATGTTTTGTTTAATATATTCTGTCCTTTGATATTATTACCAATAAACCAAATTCAGAAATAAGTCTTACTCTAAAATTGCAAGTAGTTTAACAGAACATGTGCTGTGGCAGTTAACTGGAATGAGGTCAGAATCTGGGCAAAAGATTCAAATATATACTACTGTCTGTAGAATATGTCTGAAAAAAAGAAGAAGCTGCTGTCTCGAAACTTATGCGTTTTACATATGTAGTACAGCTTTACAGACCTAAAAAACTGAAAAAACACAAAAGGTGCCCAACACGACTACCCTAAATAGTTTATGTGCATTTTAAATTAAGCATTCTTCAAGTTTTTTCAAGAGTTTTAAAATGATCGCTGTTTTCTACTACTATTTAGAGTGCAATGAAGATGGATCTACATCAAGTTCCCCCTATGTTAAGAAAGATTCCATTGTGGACGTAAATTTAGCACCACCTGTTAGATGGGCATTTTTGCAACCAAAAGTTTTGTTTCAAAACACTTTCCTAATATTCCACCCGTTTTTTTAACCTGCAGGACTTTGGATTTGTGGCAGTAAGCATTTGGGTTGCTGTGATATTTTTAGATTTGCTATCCACAAACAGTACATAACAGGAAGTCACTTTAAGATAAGGCTCTTTAAAAGGGAACACACACATTGCCATGCACTCTTGTAACTGTGCTTTGAAATTGTGACCACATAACAGGACACCTTTTGTCAAGCTGTGTATGTTAAAGTCAAAATGGTGACTCACAGTCCAGCCATTATAGCTCTGTGACAAACTCTACTTTGTATTCTCTTCTTCTTTCTCATTTTCTACTTCCTATATGGTTTTGAGGTGATAGAGGGATGAGATCATTGAATGTGAATCTATGAGAACTGCTTTGCCAGCTGATATACCTGTTTGTTTCTAATAAACTTTCTAATATACTTCAATAATTTTAGTAATTTGTGTAGTAGAAATTACATTTCAGTGTTCAGTGTTATAGATTATTTTGCCCTTAAGTTATACTTTGGAATAGCATCTATACATTTTACTCAACATTAGTAAGCATAATACAGCATCGTAGTGTAAAGATTTATAAAGAACTGGATAAAAAAACAGATTAGGTTCACTTTTAGTGTTAAAAGTTGTTGTTTGGCACAGAAAACTATATCCAGTTGTGTCTGGAGGTTTGTCATGCTATATGTACACTACGACAGTCACATGCATGACCTGAGCCCAATGCATCTTTAATCCATAGGGGTTGCAACCCTATACAACACGTTTTAGTGTAAACAGAGCTTAATTTCAACACCTCAAATACAAATGTCCCATCGGCGCAGTAGTTTGTATTACGCAGAATATATTGTTGTATTTGAAAACATAACTCTGCTTAAACAATAATGTGACCAAATATTTATCTCTTACATTTTGCCTTGCAGGACGGACAGAGGGCAGCCCTGTGGATGGACTCTGAGCAGGCCAGATGGAAACAGAAAAGGCCAGACATGAGACGGAAGAAAGTTTGATATTAGCACAATTTGGCACATCTCACAACATCTCTCACAAACTCCAGAATGGAGGCCTGTCTTCAGAGAGAGATTCTCTGCAGATCACTGGGGATTCTAACTGGAACCATTACAAGCCCAGCACAGGCACAAATTCCATGAAGAGGCAGAGGGAGAACTGCAACAGCCCTGCTTCAGTACAAGGGCTGTTCAATCAAGGAGCCTACATGATGAATGGAGAATTAATGAATGGAGAGTTGAAGCATGCACTCACTGGGCAGTCCTTACTGGTCCACCAGCCCAAGAAACTTAAAGTAGATTCTGAGATGAAAGGAAATGACAACATGAGCTCAAGTTTGGAGGACAACTTTCCTGAGTTGACAAAAGCAAACGAATTTGAATGCAATACCTCACATACAGAGATAAAGTTAGACAAGAGGAACTGTAATTTTCCAAATGGAGATATTTTCAATCTACCAAGGAATAAACAAGTTTCAATTCCAAACGGTGCTGTATCACCTCCCTCAACCATAGAAAGCACTCCTGGTGATCTTTTAGAGAAAACTCTGTCTCAGTATTATCCTGAGCAAGTGTCAATTGCACCACAAAAATCTGGGCCACAGAAAGATGCTGTCAATGGTTCACTGGCAAGTGAAGGTGCTCAACCCCCCTCTTTAACCTCAGGGTGGCCCAATTTAGCTCAGATGCCTGACTCACAGCAACAGCAACCTGGGGCATCAGGTAATGTTAAAGGAGGCAACAATTATAACTCTGTCAACTATGTAGTGAATGGATACTCCAACAATTTTGAAGCAGTCCAGCAGCAGCAGCAGCAACAGCAGAGGCCACCATCGTACTCTGGTCAGGAGCTGTCTCTAGGTCCGCTGCCTGGCATGATCTCACCTACAAATACTGCCAATAGCTCACAACATCATCAAAATGGCCCACAGTGTTACCCAGATGACACAAATCCTCAAGGTATCTATGGGAAAGCCAACCAGGAGTTTAAGCAGAACTCTTTCATGGAGCGCAGTGCTCCCCTACAAACAGGAGAGCCAGGTGGATATGGATCTTTTTCCAACTCTGGGATACAGAAGATGAGGCAAAATGAGGAACCCATGTCTGGACAACATCAGCACCATGGCACTGACAGGGGCCACCAGTATGGGATTCAACCCAAGACCTTAAAACAAAATACTGGGAACCCACATGGAGCTGATAGTACGGGACCCCTGGGTCCCAGTCTCCAGCAACCAAACCATGGGTTAGAAAATGGGACAGAGAATACATCTCAGCAGAGAGCAAACTTGAGTTCGACTCCCCACCAGAGAGGCTGGATAGAGCTGAACTCTTCACATTCCCAGCAGCAACCAACAAGTGGCCCATCATCCCAGTCACAAGAGCAGGACATGTGGAGGGGCTTCCCTGGAAAGCCTCAGTCAGAGCAGCAGACAGCTAACCCCGACATTCACTGCCAGATGTTGGAGCCTAATCCAGCACAAATATTCCAGACACTGGGAGTTTTTGCAGATAGCAGCCAAGGGTCTAACAGCTTCCAGCAGCAACAGCAAGACTGTCTCCCAGTCCAAACACACAGTGCTCCAGCACAGCACAACACTGCCCCTGAGTGGCAGCAATCAAATTCTAAAGCACCACAAATGCAGCAGCCTCTACCCCAGAAAATACCTAAGCAGTGTAACTTTCCCCAAAATCAGCAGGCAGACAGTCGCTACCATACCCAGAGGCAGTCAGAGCACTTAAGTGAAGACCCTGACCTGCAGGATATACTGTCACCTGGGTTTTTAGCAACACAGCAACAACAGCACTGTCATCTTCAACGTCCCCTGTCCCACCCACAACAATTTGAAGGACAGCAACTCAAGTCTCCTAATTATAGACCTCACAGTCAGCCTCAGCCAGGTCAGCAGCAGCTTCAACCCAACCAGCCTCTTAGAAACGATTCTGCTCAATCCAATAGCCAACACATCCAGCACAGCGACCATGCAACACTCAGTTACAATAACACGATAGAGATGCAACAACTACAACATCAAAGGCAGTATCCATCAAACTCAGGCACCAGCAACCTCAAACAATTTCAACCACAGCTGCCTAACAACAACTGCCACCAGCCCAACCATACGGACATCACCCAGACCTCCACACAGTCACAACCTCACTTACCACAGGGCATGTTAAGCCATGTATCAACACAGATGAATCCTAAAGCTGAACAGCAACTGAAGACATCATGCACTCAGTTCCAAAGGGGACCTCGACTACCTCTGGGACCTGTGGGTCCCCATGGAGACTTTCAGAGGCATGCAGCCCTGCGTATGCACCTGTTACAAAGACAGGAGCGCCAGGGACCTCCTCATCCCCCTCTGAGCATTAGTGACCCTAAACATGGCCTGAGAGCTGTGAAAATGGAAAACGGACCTAGATTTGAGCTGCCTGGTTCACTGCAGCAGGAGCAGCAGTTACAGATGCAAGAGGCAGGCATAGGTGGAATTAAAGTCAAACAGGAGAATCAGCAATCCTTGTGCGAGCAAAGCAAGAGGCAGGGAAGCATTTTGGCCTCTATGGAACAAAGCCTGAGGCAGTACCAGCTTTCACCTGTGTTTGAGAAGAAATCCCTTGTTGTCAATTCATCGAATAAAGTCAAGGTGGAATCTTCTGGGCCTGTCACAATCTTATCAACAAATACTGACCTGAGTGGAGTGGAAACATCAGCAGCTGCCTCATGTAATGCCAATGTAGCTCTTAAGAAGCCACCTGATTCTACCCCTAAGAAGGAACACCTCTTACAAAGCTTTATGGACTCTCCTATGAAGCTATTGGATACCCCTATAAAGAATCTATTGGATACCCCAATGAAAACACAATATGACATTGCATCCTGCCACTGTGTTGGTGAGTCTTGTGATGTTGGTTCTAGAAAACGGTTGAATACTTAGTGTGTAAAAATAATGGATGTTCCTTTATGATATTTAGAACACATCAGTGAGAAGGATGAAGGCCCATACTACACTCACTTGGGGTCAGCGCCTAATGTTGCCAGAATACGGGAAGGGATGGAGAAAAGGTTAACCACAAATTAACTTTACTTTCAAATTACTGTAAACACAGAGTGTATTACATTGCCACAATGTACTTTTTTTTTTACTTTTGCTTACTTGAATACCTCTATTCTGCTTTGAAGGACTGGTCTAACTGGTCGTGCCATCCGGATTGAGAAAGTAGTATACACCGGCAAGGAAGGGAAAAGTACACAGGGGTGCCCCATAGCCAAATGGGTAAGAATTATTTTTCAATTGGAATCGACTACCCTTGTATTTGCCTCATAAATCTGCATGTGCAAATTCCTATACCTGTCCTGTTCCAGGTGATTCGTCGATCCAGTGTGGAAGAAAAGCTACTGGTGTTGGTGCGGGAACGTTCGGGTCACACATGCGAGACAGCCTGCATCGTTGTGGTAATCCTAGTCTGGGAGGGCATCCTGCCTAGCCTGGCTGACCGCCTCTACCTCGAGCTAAGTGAAACTCTAACAAAGCATGGAGCCCACACCCAGAGACGCTGTGCTCTCAATGAGGAGTAAGTGACAGCACTACAGTTGGCTAAAGTATTTTTTTTTACCCAAATAGGAGTTTTAATTATACAAGACAGAATTTATTTTTGCCTTATTTTCCAAACGTGCCTTTTCAAGCATATCATGTGTACTACAAATATAGGGGTGTGCAAAATGATATCTAGATATTTTCTGTGATTTTGTCAATAACATTAATTAGACAATGTTTGGCATCCTTCAAAAATGTGTTTATCACATCATGTGTGAGTGTAGTGTGTTTGTGGTAGAAGATAAGGAGACGGAGCGTGTGTGTGTGTCTGTGTGTGTGTGTGAATGGGTATCCCAAGAGTGACAGCAGAGCAGAGAGCAACGGGTCAGCAATAAGTCCTTAGTTTAGCAGTAATGTACAGTATAAGTTACAGTGGCCAGTGAATTAAGACTGACACTTCTCAGGACTAAAGCAGAGCTCCCGTGTGTTGCTTGCCAACTGTTAAATAAAAAGTGAAGGGGGTTAGCCCAGGAGTTAGCATCAAATTCGCCCCTGGAGAAAAACAAAGTCTCCCCTGTGCTTTCCAACTACAGTCTGGGAGGTAATGGGGAGGCTGGGAGTAATAGGAATGCTTACCAATAGGATATTCATTGTTGTAATGATATTAATGGAAACAGGTCTTATTTATGTATTTAAAACTGAAGCAAAAAATCTGTCACTATATTTGCCCTGAGCGTCATAATCATTGTAGCGGTGTTTGAACCGGAGTATGTTTTTGTGGTGGTACCTTGGCTGGTTTAGGCCCGTCGTAGACAGCTGACTACTCACTTTCCAACAGACTATTCACATAGTTTGCGGATAGATGTCTTTTGAGCAACATTAGTCTTTTCAAAGCCAGATCACCTCCGTGAGGCTGATCCATGTCTAGCAAATCAATCTAAAGACCTAGGTTACAAGGCTGGTGGTGTCAGAGTTTTATCTCCTGGCACTGTCTGTTCATTCATTTTTAACTGCAGTCATGAATTTTTTTGGCAGGTATTGTTTAACTCTAGAACACATTTATTGCATGCATGAACGACATACATGATGCATATCTCACATACAAGGGTACTAGTTCCCAATTTGATCCTCAGTCATCAATTCTGGCCAACACTTAATTAACCCATATAACAATGCCACTTTTAAATGTTTCACCCTCCCCTTCAGGAGGACCTGTGCATGCCAGGGTTTAGATCCTGGTGCCTGTGGAGCATCTTTTTCCTTTGGCTGCTCTTGGAGCATGTACTACAACGGCTGCAAGTTTGCCAGGAGCAAAATACCAAGAAAATTTAAGCTACTAGGAGATGATGTGAAAGAGGTATTTTAAGAAGATTAAAAATATAAATCTAAACTTTAGCTTAATATAATTAACTAATCAAGGTAACTTCACACTGCCACTTTTTGTCTTTCAGGAAGAAAAAATTGAGCAGAACTTTCAAAATCTGGCTACCATATTGGCTCCATTGTATAAAACCTTGGCACCTGAAGCTTATGCAAATCAGGTGAGAATTTCTTGACTTTGCTTTTCCACATCTACATCTTAATGATTCATTATTATCAATATATATAATAAAATTTCCTGTTTCTCAAAGGTATAATTGATTTTCAGATCAAATCTAAACCAAGCAAGTTTTAGGTCACACGTATACATTAATAACACGTGAGTGACACAAACTGCACGCAGGAATTCTATACCCAACATTGTGCATGGGTATTTCTGAAAGTATCTACATGATAATGTAGTGGTGTAAAAATTTCCCAACCACATTGTTTAACAACCTTCAAAAACACTATTTTCTTATTCAAATATACCTCTTGCTGTTCCTGGACACAGGTGGAACATGAACACAGGGCACCAGATTGTCGTCTGGGACTCAAGGAGGGCCGTCCCTTCTCTGGGGTCACTGCATGTATGGACTTCTGTGCCCACGCTCACAGAGACCTACACAACATGCAGGGTGGCAGCACTGTGGTAAGCAGAATCTGGGAACCATCTCTTTCTAAGTATGTTGTATTTGGTTTTGAGGATGGAATAGATACAGGGTCTCAAACTGCACATCAACCTATGCCTTAACATCCCATCATAATGTAGTTTTAAAACTGACGTGAATAATA
>JAPMOB010202446.1:0-14029 GCA_029875015.1 Lepomis gibbosus
ACACATTCTACCAGCGTGAGCTTACTGTGAGCTGAGATCAATGACTGATCTTGCGGAATTTGCAAAGAAAAATCAAGCAAAAGTGTGATTCCAACTTTGAGCAGCCGGAGAAAAGCAACTGCGGCCGCCGGACTCGGCCCCTGTAGCCGCTGGACTTGCTCCCCCAGGGTTTCAATGTAATGTGACATGGTGACAATTTCTAACCAGCATGCCGTATTTTAAGTCCAGCATGCATCATGTTAAGTCAGCTCTGCGCAGTGCAGCATGAAGTCAAACGCATCTCATGACAGATTTTACGACAGTAGTAGAAGACAATACTGTTTCCCAACTGTATAAGGACCCCGAGAGCAAAAGTTACATAGTGTTGCGTTAATAAATTATTATTATTAGTTTATTAATTAAAAAGAAGGCTTAGAAAACCTCACTAATTTTATTTTAATATTTCAATTTATTTATTTATATTTAGAAATATGTTTTTATTTATTTTTTACCGGAAAAACACATTTTAAAATGACCATACACATTTAATTTAAACTGAGCTCTTGATTAAATGCTGTTTTTTGCTGCCATATTATAGTGATTAAGTATTTTACCCAAATATATTATATTAGCCTAGTTGGCATATTTTGTGTGATAGAGATATAAAGAGGAACAGGAAGAAGATATAGAGAGGAGAAGGCATGGGAAAAGGCATTGATTATATGGATATTAACTTTAACTGACATATGTGACTTAATGTATATTTGCATGTGAGACATAGAGTCGATTTTGTTTTAAGTTTGAAGTTGGTGCTCCCCATTTGTTCACAGTGTTGTACGGTTCATTTGACTTACAACGACTTCTTATTTTGATTGTAACTCTGCAATTCTGCTGCCAACTACCTTTGTAAAACATCACAGTGAGTATAACAACACAACCACCGTAGCCTCCCGTAGCCTCGTGTGAGAGAATCACGTACCTAATTGACAGACAAAATTGAAAATGTTCAACCTTATTCAGCATTCTCATGTTAAACTGTGTCTGATTGATGGCATTGTTGTTTTGAGCAGTACTTGTTAGATCACAGCTAAATGAGAAATGTTCTCAGCGCCTGCATCATTGCTTAACTTGGAGTTTGAAGCAGCAAATGTTGCAAAACAAATCCTTATTTATAACATTTCATTGTGAAGGAGGTTTGAGAGTTATTTTCTATAACTTAGTACTTAAGTGTTTACATTTGTGTCAATACAATGACTTCCCAAAGCAACAGTGAATGGGATGTGTGCTGCTGTTTTGTTTTTAAAAAGGCCATAGTTTCAAGGTCATTTCCATGCTGAATCTTGCAGGGCACATAAGTGTTAGGGTATCCCTCAATATGGGCAAATTGTTATAACATATTGCAGTATTACACCACGTACTGTGATGTCAAAGATGTTTAATTTAGAAAGCTGATGCAAAGCATCTGCTATATCATCCGTGTATTTCCACAAAAAAAAGGATTCATAACAATTTTGTTTGAGGACGTACCTAAATTATAATGCATGTATTTGGTTGTGTCGTGTGCGTTTGCAGCGTGTTTTATCATGTGTTGTCAAAGTGATGAAGATGTTTTTTATTTGCTTGTGTTTTGTCTGTTTGCATGTGTTTTAAAAAGTTGCAGTGCCTTCATCAGCCACTGTAATTAAATCCAATAAGTCAAATAAGCAACGCCCAAAAAAGATAACCAAAGACCATGAGCAACTAATATCTAAGTGTTCTGTCAAATGTCTGAGTTAAGTGCATGCTTAGCTCGAGTGTGGATGTGAATAGATTTTCTGCATATCTCCTGACATACTTTAATACCTTTATGTAAGTAAGTCAGCTTTGCATCGCATCCATTATAACAATAAAAAACAGTGATGTTAAGTTGCACATGGCTTGCAGGGATGAGTAAAAATACAAAGCAGCTGTAAAGTTAAAAGAAGGCCAGTGGATAAAAAATGTCTCCATCACTGAGAAATCTGAAGTCAGAAGGGGAAACCTATTCATCTTGGCTTTCACTGATGAATCCCCAGATTTGTGGCAGCAACAGGCATAACCATTATTCTTCCTTCATTCTCCAGTTAACATGATGTATTACTGAGGCAAGGGCCAGTAACTGAGCCCTGTGTGTTTCATTAAGGATGAAACATGGAGTTTTACTTTGGGAATTATATGAGATCAAGGAATTGTTGAGTCATTGAGTGGGTAAAAGTAGGGACATAATGGTCGATGTATAGTTTTATTTGCACAAAAAGATCTGTATAGACATAGCTGCACAGCTAGAGCGGGTTAATAATTCACCTTGTATATTTTGAATCCCAAAGAGTGTAGGTGATTCACATGGAAGTACCTATATGTGTTATGACTCGTGCAGACTAATTCATTATACATATTTTGCTTTAGCTCTCATGAAAAGTACCATGTACATCTATCAATAATCCACATCATTGGATACATAGTACTCAATTTTCATACTTAAGTAAAAGTACAGATACCACATAAAATGCTACTCAAGTAAAACTAAAAGTCATCCAGTATAAACCAACTCATGTAAAAGTAAAAGTACCTGGTTTTAAAATTACTTAAGTAATCAAAAAGTAGAAGTACTACTTCTAGAAGTACTTCATCAACATCTGTTGATGAAACACTATCTATCTTTTTAAATTCACTCAAGTCAGATTTGAATACAGCATTATAAGTTATAGTGAATCACAATAACGAAAACTGAGTGGCAAGAGGACCATGTTAAGATGAGACGAGGAGGTGGAAACCAAAACTAACTGAAACACTTATCAATTCACAGTCTTACCAAAAATCCAAACGTTAACTTCAGCACTTCTCATGAAGTGTAGCTCACAGTCGCAAACAGAGCAAAGTTTCAGATGTTTATATTCTGAAACTCTACCAGCTACGTTACCACTCCGTTACAAACTGGCTGCAACTCACAGTGCAAAAACAGAGCTGCTGCACAGTCACACCTGATACCACAATGCTCTCACTACAATCCTCCCTCTGTAAGGAGTTTGAATAGAAAGAACCCTCTGCTAGAAAAACCCAGTGCTGGTTTGAATGGATCTCTGTGCACTAACTCAGACCTCATGAAGTCTGATAAGACTGGGGGCCAATCTGCTGGGTCATTTGGTGGAGTAGCAACTGTTCCATTAGGGTCTGAGTTGCTTGTATCTGATGCTGGCTGTACATCTCTGGCTGTGCTTGCACTGGCTGAGGCTGCCTGTATTTCTCCTGGGTCTGTGTGACCTGCTAGTCTGGACTGGGTCTGTGCTGGTACTCGCTGAGGCTGCCTGTATTTGACCTGTGTCTGTGGGACCTGCTAAAAAATTCTGGAATGGGTCTGTGCTGGTACTGGCTGAGGCTGGATGTGGATCAGCTGTACTGCCTGACTGGCTGGAGTGTGTTCTTATACTGGCTGATGATCCCACATCTACTCTCCTGACAAACCCAAGCATAGCCCCTGTAAATTATAGATATTTTCTATATATTAAGTTATCAGCTCCATCAGGCCCTTACTCTAACTCTAACTGGCTCCTCCAGGTTTCTTTCAATACATTTTCAATTATAAAATACTATTTATAAATGACAAGGCTGAATATGTGATGCTTATTATTTAATGAGATGTGCATCCATATTGTCCAGTCTGTCCAGCTAATCAGCAAGTCAATGTGAATCCACTGCTTCCCATCTCGGATTAGTTCAGAATTGTAGCTGAACTTCACTGTCTTGTTTTGTTGACTTGTCTGGATTGGTCCCATGGATGTTTCTTACTCGAATGCGTGAGTTTAATTTTGTGCATGCGCATATGAACGCTTTTCCATGCGCAACATGGTCATCTTTCTGAGCTACAGTTTGTTTACAAACTGACCCGTTTGCGTTTATCAAACGTAATAAATAGTTGCATTTCACTCAACATTGTTTAGTCACAGTCTGGCAAGCAACCAAAACACGACAGACAAGAGCTGCACAGCTCAGCTGGTTAGCAGGACCAACAGACAGAGAGATTCACTGCAGCTGCACACTAGGCATAAGTATGATCAGTCATCAGACATTGAGGGGAGAGAACACAAGATTACCTGACTGCTGTTCCCACACTCTCATTGCGTTTTTCTCTTCTCATGCTCAGAGGATAGTCACTCTTCATCCTCTCATCAAAGTTTTAAACATTAGCGTTCACCTTTGACAAGAAAGTAAGACGGGGCTGTTCAGCTCTACGCTGTGTCAGCTGGCTGAAGTTGAAATGTATACATATTACTTCTTAACTTCTTCTAAAGAGATGACACCATCTTGCTTCAACATGTGTCCTGCATGTTTGATGTCTTGCTTTGCTTTCATGTCTTACCTTATGTTCAGCATTGGGTTGGACCATATGACCTAAAATCAAAATCACAATTGAACATTTTACTTCGACTGTGACAATTATTTTGTTTGTTTTGGGGAGGGGAGGGGGGGTTTGTACTGTTAATATGCTCAACTCTTAAATGTGGGATGTTGATTTTGATTCACAAATGTCAAAAAGTGCAGTGCCAGAGTCTGTCGTATGCACATAACAGAGACATGTTCCCCTATATTTGGTGCATCACCACTACTGAATGAACAAGCACAGCTACTAAAATTGAACAGGATCATTAATCTCAATGTGCAATCAATTACTTTCACTCGCAAACTGTGCAAGCACGGCAACACTCAACGTTAAGCTTCCTCGCCTCATCTTTAAAGGAACTACATGTGTGCATGTGCAGTTATAAGAGCAGCATAGTTTGTTCTTTTAAGAGCAGTGCAATGTGTACCTAACAAGCGTGTGGGTGAGCGTATGTGAGTAAGACAGCGGTAGATAGTGATGTTGACATCGAGCAAGTAAGTTGTCAGTCTGGCAGTAAATGTACAGAGTAGGTCACACTGTGTTCGTTAATAAAAGTCTGTTGTTTCCCAACTGCTAGAAAGTTAAGGCGGTTAGTGCTAGTGGTTTCTATTACTTTTTGATCATTTGTTCAGCCCTAGTTCAGCAGTTTTGTTTTTTGTTTTTTTGTGTTTGCTAGTGTAACGGGCTTTGTAAGTTTAAGTCAACAGGGTAATTTCCTGAAGAATGTTTTTGGATACCGCCTACAGATTCTGTTTGGACATTGCTTTGTGTGGAACACACTTTTCCACACTCTCATTAGCCACTTATAATCGGTGTGTTATTCCTACATCAGTTTGTTGAACCCAAACTCCCACATAAGTTCTGTCTTTGAGTGGGTTATGCATTACAAACCTTTAAAGTAGAGCAGTTCCCAAATGACAGGGTATGTTGACAAAATATCCTGCATAAATACAATATGTTGTGTTGTCTTTTGTCAGCTGTTGTAAACATTTATTTGCTAAATAAATGTCATGCATGGCATTTGTTGGAAATGCTGTTATTTGGTAGTGGCAAGAGAAGTAGCAAATATGTATACTTGTGATTCTAGAAGGATGCCAACCAACAGTCTGCAAGTAATTTCAATCATTGATTGAAAATGAGAAAAATGTATCACAAAATCCTGTTATATGTGAGAATTAAACTTCACCATACAGACACGGTAGGATAGTTTAAACTGAAATATGCAACAATGGAACAACAAGAATAAACAAGACTTGCGATACTCTGTTGACTGAACATGAATGTTTCTGATTGATAAGAGATAATAGTGTCATACACTCCCTGTGTGACTGTCACTGGTAAGATGATAAAAATGCAGAAGGGAGAAGAAATTCTCAAGATAAATATAAAATAAAAAATAACAGCCCAAGCTCAAAGGGGAGGGAAAAAAAAAAAAGGTATGAGAGCTAAACTCCAGATTGGCTTGCGAAACACATTTGAAATACTTTATAAAACCTGAGTTGTTATTGACTTAGCAGGAGTCTTGTTTGAAAAACACATCGTTAGGTTGCTGTATCAGTCATTACTCTAGCTTGACAGGTCATATGATATGATAAAAAAAGCATTTATTTTCCCCTCAAGTGTTGGGATATGTTTGCGATATTCCCGGTGAGAGTTTTAGTATAAGGTCTTAAAATAAGTTGTTGTGTTGGAAGATTGAAGCGAATAATTTAGCAGCAGATATTGCATTACAGTAAAATTCACTTTGTAAAATAACCTCAAGCACAGCACACTGAATGCCTAAAAAAACATAATATATAGTGTATGAAGTCAGTCAGTTGCAAACTGATTCTTAATAGAACAAGGCTTTCACAGGTTGATGGAATTGTTGTACATACACATGATCACCATAAGAAATAAACCATCATATTGTACAGCGAAGATAACTGCTACACATTTATGCAAATGACTGTATTTGATTTATGTACCTTAGCACCACACTTGACATGATGTACACAATGTTTACCTCAGGGCCACAGAAAAACGCACCAACTGTCTCACCTTAAATAACTTCATTTGTCAGAAGTTGCCCTCAAACTCACAGTTTGTATTTTCCTTGGCCACTGCTGAATGGTTAACTTCAAAGGCCTCATATAGCTTGGTGATACACATGTTGACAATGCTCATTATGATAATTTGCTCTTTAAAGACAAGGAAGTCATGTCATCTCTGCAGGCCAGCTGGATTAATAAGGGCAATTAAAAACCTACTCTTCATGTGCCACAAAAAACAAACAATTACCACTACACAAAAAGTGCCATAGGCTTTACTTCTCTCCTTGTGGTCAATATAAAGTTCATGTAGTACTGCAGAAAATTGATGTTTAGATAAAAAAATAAAATAAATAAATATTAAAAAAGTTATATTAATTGATTGCTGACCTACAGTGTTAAAACTCTAGTCTGCAGCCTAATGTTCCTTTAAACCACTTTCAGTTGTTGTCATTTGTTTTAGTTATCCAAACTACAAAAAGTTTAAAACTGAGAGCAGCTGATCTCAGCATATCATGGCCAAAGCGTGTATGAACAGCACATTAAACAAAAAAATAAGAAAAATGGTACAATGGGAGGCCCATGTAGTTCTGTTTCTGCTACATGTGTAAATAGGTATTACATAACATGCACTGACAAAATGGAAAAGTTAATTTTGTTTAAAGGTTTTATAGTGCATCATCATCATAGATTACAGTACTCAGCAATGATTACAAACAAACTAGTATGAGACTGTATTTAGTTTTATAAATATCTGTCTATCTCTCTATTTTGTCACCACTTATATCCAAACAATTATCTTTTTTTTCTCTATTGGACAACATGAGGTAAGGCACTGAAATCTTCATAAAGACTACTTTATTTTGCAAGGCTTTGGGAATACAGTTCTGTTTCATTATTTGTAATTGATATCAGAAGCTGTTCCATCAAGCACAAGTAGAAAATTGTATTCTACAGATCTACAAAACACATCAACATGTCTACACATCTAAAATTGCAACGAGCTGCCTGAGAGGAGCTCAAGTTTATTTTAGCAAAATCTTCTGAAAAACCATGTCAGGAAAAATCAGTAGAGGCAAGCTCAACCATTACCTTGCATCATTCACAGGATGTGAACCTCTGATTTAGCATACAGTTTGATTCAGGCCCTATGTCTGAAGGTGAGAAAGCTGACCAATATGTTGTAGGATTCATTAGTTATTTTTTCCTCCCTTTTTTGAGCTCAGCTTACTTTAGGCGATCAAACAGCAATCTCCCACAGGGACTAGCAATTACATCATTAGAATTTAACAACTGAAATTACCGGAAGACCCTGGTACATGGGGAGCAATGCAGATTTGCGAGCTCTAAGTCTATCCTCTGTCACACGTCCATGAATGAATTTGCAGCGGTTTAATCAAAACGTCTGATTAGTGGGAGACCTCAACTGCTCTTAATAATTTTACACTAAGAGGTATGATACATATTTTTAATTACACATCACTTCCAGAGGAAATTGTGTACTGCAGAAAACTTTCCCATGAAAGCATTGTAAATAAATAAAGGCAAGCTCTCTAATTAAACAAGAAGTGGCTCTCATGCAATACACATGATACCTTTCTTTTACGAGAACCTTTTACGAGAAAGTGTGCCTTGAAGTTAAAGTCTTTTATGAAAATGTGTTTTGAAAACTGTGAAAACACAGACATGTATTAATGAATGCCTACTTAAAGTGCAACAAAAAGTCAGCATCACCCTTGGGTCATTTGCAAAGCACTTGGCTTTCAAGTTTGAGTTTAATTATAGATTGGGCAAAAAGGTGGTCACAGCAGCAATCAGAATAAACTGATATTCTCACAGAAGAGACCGCGTATGTATCTCAATTTCTACTCAGACAACCCACTTCCTCTTTTGCATTACAGTTCATTAAAAAAAATGGTAATCTTTATGCTGTAAAGCAGAACTGGTATTACAAATGTTCTATAACTCTGCTTATGAGTCACTGCAGTAAAAGACAGAATCACATAAGTGTGTCCTACTTTTAGTATTAGGGTAGATGGGAATAGACAGATGGGTAAGACATGAATACTAAACCCAGTTCTATATGGTGACAATTGAATATTATAAATTAAGACTTGTGAGTGACTCTCTTTGTCCTCACAATAAGAGGTGACACTGTGGAATTGACTGCAGAGCAATACACAGACAGGCCGAAAGATATACTGTAGTACATAGATAAGATGCTATAGATAGAGAGATGATTTGTCCATTGTTTATACGACAAAACAGCCCGCTGGATGACCCAGTGGTGTATGGTTCACTGCACAGCTTGTGTGAAACTCTGAAAGGTTCATAATTGAAATTTATATTGTTCATCTTTTTTGTGTTATTGCGCCTATTACAGACATCTGATAGAAGACAAATCCTTGGGAATCACAGAGCTTGTGGAAAAGCTTGTGGTGGGAAAAAGAGTGTTCCCATTTTTGTTTCACGACGTTGCTTTGATGCTGACTCAGAACATGCCAAATTTACAGTGGTGCCTTTTTTAAGAGAGGAATAAAGGGTGAAGGTTGTAGAGGTTGTCAGCTATGTCAGCTATGACTCGTGCTCAAGGTCTGCACACCTTGACCACGAGTTGTAGCTGACATGATCACAGAGCTGTAGAATATATGTCCCTTCAGTACTTACTTTCACTCAGGAGGGTCGTGTTGTCTAGGTCTGCATTACATAATTAATTAATTCATCTAATCACTTGTTTGCTTCAATTATAAGACTTCAGTCTCATAATTTGTTTTGATATCTTTTGTGAATATGGAGGCACAATTTGCATAAGCCTGCTATCCTTGCACTGAATGAGCTTGCATTTGGCATAATAAACCATTTTGGTTCTGCAAAGGGAGGGCTCTGGCTGAATGGTGAGCCTGATCAGGTGGGCCATAAGAGACCGTGAAGACGCCATTCGGCTTTACTAACCCATTATATATGCAATGCAAATCTACAACACAAAGACCATGATTTAATCTGTTTTTAGTTCATCCGGAGAGAGACTGGCTGTTAGTGGCAAAAAAGGTCAGAAATTCTAAATAATGGATGCAAAACACTGACAAAAAATGATTGTAATTAGAACCTGACTCAAAGCAATAAGCACCTTTGAATTTGTTATCATGGCATGATGCTTAATAATGTGTTTATTCCCTGTCTCAAACGTCACATCACTCACATGATAACTGATTATATAATAGCAAGAAAGGACAGAAAACTGAAACCTACTTCAGACCTTATTCTGCTTCTATTGCACCAACTTCTGGAGAGGAGGTGTTAGCTATTCCCCAAAGGTAAATGTAGTGCTGTAGATTAAAGCACATAGAATTTGTAACGAAATAAGCTCCTATGTAACTTAAAAGTAAAAAGGGAAAGGCAATAGGTACCCTCATAACATTAACACTACAATAAAGATAAAAATGCTAACTCCCATGCATATGAGATTAAGCCCTGCAATGTTAAACGCATGCATCCATAGCAAGTAATTCCCAGTTTTGGATGATTTGGTGTTCAAGTCCTTTTTGAATGGTGCAGTGTTCCATCACACTTGCCCAGAGAGTGATGTTGAATCAGGCATTCTGCCAGTGTTAGCACTGAACCAGATGACTGACTCCCATCTAATGGAAGCATCACTTTCAAAACAAACTCAATATACACCACCCCTCTGGGACCTCCTCCATAAAAAGAAATAGCTGCCTCAAATCTACAGGGATACCATTCAGGGCCCCCTTTCGATTGAATCTATAGTCTGATAGGCTCTAGCAGGCTGTATATTTCTTTACTTTAGACTTGGCCCCAGTGTGGGAGATTGATATTCACTGAATATAATGGAGGCAGGACAAGCTATTCAAAATCCCTGTAAGGATTATGATGAAGTGTCTAAACAATAAGTAACCAAATGGGATTCATGACAATCTCTCAACTTTGACTTACCAATTCACAGCATTGACTCTGAAATTGTCATTCATGAGAGGAATATCAGATGACTCCCAGTACTGTGTGTATTGGGTGGATGAGAAGAAGTATTAACTGTCAACAAACTACAGTTCCTCTCTTTTGGGTGCTCCAAAATGCCTTCTTCTAATGCGTGTGTTTAGTAGAAAAGTAATTCAACAAAACTTGCCTATTTGGTGCATATTTTTATACTGTGTAACCCAAACTGTGACATCATCCTAAGCCTCAGGGAAGAAACTTTTATATCAATTTTATATGCACAATTTAACTACAGAGCAATGCAATAAAACGTATGCATTCAGCTACAACAGTCAATAAACATGCATATTTCAGACCACCATAATGTACCACTATAACGTCTACTCTAATGAAATGAAATATGAATAATTACACCGCCCTAGCCCGGTAGTACCAAGAAATAGCAATAATTCAAAATTGCAGCAATGTAAACTTGTGAAAACGCTGCTTCAAAGCCCTGCGGCTACAGAACAGTAAATATGAACAGATGCCCAAAAACCAAAAAACTACAACTTTTCTAATGTCCACTATACAACTATATCTCTGCACTATGGATATTTGGTTGGATGAGGCTGTTGTCAAAGACGCCTGTATGCTTAAAAACAGTAGAGGCTTTCCACCAGCCACAATACTGGTGGCTGATATTAAAAAATAACAAACACACATGACAGATGTCTACTGTAAAACCTCATAGCATTAGATGGCTTAAAGGTACTGTTTTATGTACTTATGTTTGTATGTATACATTTATGCATCAACACAGGATTTTTTAAATATAATTAATCAACAACTGGGAAACCAAAGAGGACCTAACAACATGCTCTAAATACCTCAGTGAATTGCTTTCTTTCATACACCTGTGTGTTTCTTTCTCTGAAAATCATAATGAAATGCTGCTTTTTCCATCTAAAACCATTAGTGTGCCTCCTTTATCTATCTATATATAACCTCGATTACAAGTGTGAGCAGCCACCAAGCACTAAGCATGACAGTGAAACTCTACATGGCACGCCATGTGTTCATTGAACAGCAAAGCTTTTATCATAAAGCCTTCTCATTAAACCAGCCGTAAACATTAAGAAGGAAAAGAGTGAGCTCTCTCCCTTTATTTGTACATTAGCAGCATCCACCGTGTTGCATGGTAAAATATTAGGCTATAGCTTGAATGTACAGTACAGCCTATATTGTAACAGAATAAAGGGCAATCTCACTGTAAGAGAACTAATGGGTGTGTTTGTTCAGATTTAACTTTCAAAAATCGAGGAAAGATCCACTAAGATTCAAACAGCAGTTTAGCAGGTACTATGCATTCACATCTGACTGTAACACTAATAAATAGGTCTACGGAAGCCAGTCACTATGTGTTGGGTTTCTTGCCTTTAAAGTCCTCATGTTTGTTCGCAGCTGAAGGTGAAGGACTGTTGAGATAAGAGATGAGGATTTTTTTGCAGTTAGAAGTATCTTAAGTGGAAGATAAAATGACTGTAAGTATCAGTAACTGAAGAAAAAATTTCTAAAAGCTAAACGGAACAACACATTGTCATTATAGGTGTGTTGAAATTTCTCACAGTTATGTTATTATGTCATCATTGTAACTTGTCAAGGATTTCATATACTGGTATGTAATTTTAAAGTATTTTCTTCGAAATCCCCCGTCAGAACTCAAAAGACTGGAGATGCTCATAAGAAAAGGGGCCCCAAAAGAAGTGAAGTTTGTGAGATTAGTGAGTTTTTCCTTCTTAATTTTGTATCTTGTTTTGTGTGCAGATTAACAAAGAATATTACAAGAAAACCCTTTGCATCTAGGATTGCCAAAAGATGATGAGCTCAGCTGTGATGCCCTGCAGCTCTCTTGAAAAAAAAAAGGGGGCTTCATAAGATATAGGTCTTTTAAATTTAGAGGATAGAACATTTCTCGATTCTCCTTAAATAATTCTTCAAAATCAAAAAAAAACCAAAACCTAATGCTGCCTGCTGCAGGAATTCAACAGCATTTGGGTTATACTGGGTAAGTCCCCCATGAGTGGAAATGTTATGTGATTACAGCATCTTTCAAATGATTCTGAAGGCATACGTTTTTGTAGAAAATGAGAAAATCCCAGTGGAAATTGGTGCAGTGTATGAGTTGCTTCCAGCACTGTGGAATCAACACCTCCGAGAAACGAATTTAGATTGAAGAGGCTTGGCAGACATTTTTGTTTAATGCTGTGAGTGTCTGGTCATAATGATGGTTCACAAACACCCAACAGTGACTGTGCGTGCCTGCGAAGAATTAAGCATTCAGGAATGAAACTTCTCACTCAAATGTCAACAAAAATAGTTACCACCCACATGTGCTGTTTTGTGTGTATCTTCTAACTAATGCATGACACAGTAGTCATTTACTAAATAAATGAATCATAGATTGACACACTGTCTCAGAGACAGACTGATAAATGAAAATGACACGATGATTTGTGAGTTTACGTCAAACAGCACATGTGGGAAAGAGATCAGAAATTTAGCAAATTATGTCAGTGTTCTCAGTACAATGATTTTTGCAAATTTGGCAACATGTAGCAAATTTATATCTTTACTGAGTATTTTACCCGTATGCTATGAGAAAATTGTTTTACTTTATTTACAGTCTTTTAATCCTTCTCCTTAATGACATTGTATTTCCTCCATGGTACACTATTCTGGGTTAACAGCATAAAAAGCAATGACGCAATATGAAATTAAATGGGACAAGATTATGCAGTCTTTCAAAGATCAAAGCCTGATATGCCTACATATGCCAGAACAAGATGTTTTCAATGGCGTATACATTTAAAGGTATGAGGTCTGCTGTTAAAGCAGGGTACATCTTCCCTCTGCAAGTGTCAGATGTTGCCATACATGAGATATATCCTAGGAGGAAGAAAAAGAGGAGGAGAAGGGTGACGATGAAAAGAAAAAGGCACATCGTTGGTACACACTGTATTAACACCACCAACTGTTCCATAGTATCTCTGCCTCCTGAGCTCATGTCTAGGGATGAAAGAATAGTCCACACATCGGTTTCCTTTAATGCAGTGATATTCATGATTGCCAGTGAGCGGTATTAACATCTTTCTGGAAAGTGAGCAGGAGGGAATGGAAACGTCTTCCACTGTGCACAACATAAGGTTATTACTATGGGGCTGCAGACAACTCCTTCCACTTAAGTCCCGTGTAGGTTCCCTTTGCATTTCCTACACAGATCACATTACAAAACACAATCCATTCTAGCTTTAACACCGGGAACTCATCTGGTCCACAGGATCCCTGAACTGCTACCATCAATAAAGCGAATGATGTGATTGCTATTTTAAAATCAAAAGGCAATTTTTAGAGAAGAGGCTCACAGTTTCAATGTACCTAACCTTTTGAGTGCAGACTCTTTTTACTGCAAAGCCTAGCTTTGTACTGAGTAATTGTTTGTAGACTCAACATAGTTAAATAGTTATATAACTATACTATGTTATAGGACTAAATAAAATAATTCCCTTATTTAGTTCAATAAAACTGTCCAATCAGTCAATCAAACCATGCATCTAGGGCTGGGCGATATAGCCTTTTATAAATACCGCGATATATTTAGGCCATGTCACGATACGCGATATATATCTCG
>JAPMOB010202450.1:0-17602 GCA_029875015.1 Lepomis gibbosus
TTTTTTTTGTCGCCCGATAAGAGTCTCGCGTTAACGCAGCCGTTAACGCCGATAACGGCCCACCACTAAATATAACATAGTGTTTTACCATTTAAGTCAGCCCAGTGATTGCAAGATCATCCATCAATTTCTTATAGTGATTTATAAATCTACAGATTTATAACTGGCCTTCAGTAAATTTTCACTCCTATTCAACGCAATGACTGTAAAAGATTGTAGAAACGAAGTTTGATAAGGTTTCATAAAAAAGGTCTTATTAAGGACTGAGGGCGTTGGATGCTGTACAGATTGTAAAGCCCACTGGTGCAAATTTGGTCCCTTTTGATATTGGGCTATATAAATAACACTGACTTGACTTAAATATCATGCATATTTCTGTGTGTTGCTGTGCATCCGCTCCAGACGAGAGGAGAGAAGGTGAGCAAGCTGAGTCTGGTGGATCTGGCTGGCAGCGAGCGCGCAGCAAAGACTGGAGCAGCGGGGGAACGGCTCAAAGAGGGGAGCAACATCAATAAGTGAGTCACCAGAAAATAAATGTAAGGCACAACACTAAAGACGTCTGACTCTCAGTGATCCAGCTTTTACTGGGTAATTAAATGAAGTGGCCAAGAAGTATTCCTCACAGGGAATAACTGGCTTTTCTTTCCCCCTCTCACTTTTGAGTTGGATTTTTGACTTTGAGTCCATGGTTTTACTACATGCAGTGGTTTTGGTCTTGGTTTTACACTGCACCCCTGTGAGCTTGACTGAAATGTTGTCAGCCTTTTCCAGGCCAGGATCGCCTTGATGATTTGTGGGCTTTTTGTTTTCTTCTCATTTTGCCCTCCCCTCTCTCTGTCCCTCCCTGCAGGTCTCTCAGTACTCTGGGTTTAGTTATTTCGGCCTTGGCTGACCAGGGAGCAGGGAAGAACAAGAGCAAGTTTGTTCCCTACAGAGACTCTGTGCTCACCTGGCTGCTCAAGGTACTAAGAAGAAAAGAACAAACTGTTTTTTACAATTTCTTTAGCAGGATTTTGAAAACAGGGCTCTTTTTTTTTTTTCAAAACACTGCACACAAATCACAAGTAGCAGAACACCTCTGATCTTTTGCCAAATTCTAAACTTCATTCAAAACTATTCAATAATTTATAATGAACCAGTTTGCCACCTCAGACACACACACGGTTCATGTGTTCTGACTCTGTTTGGTCACGGTAACAATAACCCATCAGTGTAATCAATCTAAAACACCTTGCAAAGACCCAGCATCAGTTTGGTCACAGGCCTCCTCCATGGCTTGATTGCGGGATATACTGACGTAGTAGTTGTAAACCTTCCACCGCCATACTGAAAAAAAATCCCTCAGTGGGGTAAAGGAAGGGAGAGCATTGTGGATGCTGATCAGATGTGGTTCTAGTCTGTTGCAAGGACCTATGTTGGCATGGCGGTAGAGGACCCAAGACATTCAAACTGACTTTCAACCTCAATGCTATGTAGACCAATCAAAAAACATGTAAAATGTGACAGGACAGCGTGCAGGGCATTGTTTCAAACATGGAATGCAGTAATTGGGTACTGAAAGTACCAATGTTGTGCATATTGTAGGCTGCATTGTACAAAATCGGCACAATGTAGCTAAAGAGAAAAGTTGTTTGCCTCCTCTGCTCATCTTGAAATGTCTGAATTACTGTTGCAACAGTATTTGTGCCGAGGCTGGCCTCGTTCAGTGTCAATCCGTGCTTTCCAACATGGTCAGCCAATGTTGCTTTATTGTCATCTGATAAATGTGGTCCTCGTCTTCTTTGTCCACGTCCTCCTCCTCCAGATCTCCCTCTTGCTCTCCCTCCCCCTTTCCCGATAGGGGGCTCCCCGCTCTCATCCTCGCTCTCCCTCTTTCTCCTCCGGTTTTGGTGAAGACAGGAACGCTCACCTGTAGTGAGAAGTGTGTTTTGCAAGAGAATGTGCTCATAGTTGTGGAGATGAGCGCCGGGATTCTGCTCCCTGAGTTTCACTTACTGTGTGATACTTTTCATTTTAGTGTGTAAGCAAAACAAAACAGATTCCACAGCAGACAAACACTACAATCATTGATGTGCATCTTCAGCTTTTGCCTATTGCATTGTTGCATTTTTTTAAGTCCCTGAGTAATAATTTTCAGGTGTGCTCTTTTACTCAGCCCCTATTTTTTTCATTCATTTTTCATTAGCTCTGCTCAGTTGGAAAAAGCTTCCTTTTGTCAGCTTTAATTCTTTAATTTGTCTTGTTTTTTTCAAATTAGTCTTTAATATGGCTCCATGTAGCTTTATAATAGTGTTTAAATGTAGCTTTCTAAAACCTGCCTGCCCCCCCCCCAAACACATCCTCATGAATAATATGCTTTTCACACATATATTAATTCTTTCTCTAAACCAAAGCAGTGGATTTTCTTTCTTTGTAACAGTGCAGTCGGGCAGTTTTTGTCCTCTCAGAGGTTTGGGATTGTCACTGAGGTGACAGTTGTGTTTTTCACCTGCAGGACAGCCTGGGAGGGAACAGCCGCACAGCCATGGTCGCCACCATCAGCCCTGCTGCGGACAACTACGACGAGACGCTGTCCACCCTGCGTTACGCCGACAGGGCCAAGAGCATCGTCAACCA
Organism: Lepomis gibbosus; assembly: GCA_029875015.1. Taxonomy (NCBI): domain Eukaryota; kingdom Metazoa; phylum Chordata; class Actinopteri; order Centrarchiformes; family Centrarchidae; genus Lepomis; species Lepomis gibbosus. The sequence continues at coordinate 2,617 of JAPMOB010202450.1, forward strand.
CGCCGTGGTCAACGAAGACCCCAACGCCAGGATCATCCGAGAGCTCAGAGAGGAAGTGGACAAACTGAGGGAACAGCTCACCGAGGCTGAGGTTCAGATTTCTTCAGCATGGTTTAAGCTTATACGAGTTCTGTGAATGTTGAATTTTGCAAAGACGCTTCTGTCCCTCTCCAGTCTATGAAGGCACCCGAGCTGAAGGAGCGGCTGGAGGAATCTGAGAAACTGATCCAAGAAATGACCGTCACCTGGGAGGATAAACTCAGGAAGACTGAGGCTATTGCCATGGTAACACACACACAAAAACACCAGTTGCCCCTGTAGAGATTTAAAGTTAATTTTATTCTTGTTAAACTTAAACAGAACTTCATACAATTTTTTTTCATCGAGCAGCTAAAGAATAGACTAATTAACTAATCAATTCATGTATTGTATGTGTTTACTGTAGGAGCGTCAGAAGCAGCTGGAGAGTCTGGGCATTTCCCTGCAGTCATCTGGAATCAGAGTGGTGGACGACAAGTGTTTCCTGGTCAACCTTAACGCTGACCCTGCCCTCAACGAGCTGCTGGTCTACTACCTGAAGGTAGGGGGCGCACACATACTGTCCAGGGCTGTTTTACCGGACACGTGGAGGCTGGTTGACATACGCAGGGGCACACAGATGAACACGTGCTCACCCGTTCTTGCAACAGTGCATTTTGTGACCGTCTCTCCTCTGTGTCTCGCGTGCAGGATCACACGCGCGTGGGCTCAGCCAACTCGCAGGATATCCAGCTGTGTGGGATGGCCATCCAAGCGGAGCACTGCGTCATCGACATCACCGAGAACAGCGGAGTGGTGCTCAGTCCTCACCGCAACGCTCGGTATTTTCTCAACCTTAATCAGCAATACTGCAACCCATATATTTATATTAAACCATATATTTGAAAGTACATACCATGTGACTAACGAGCAGAAAATTACCACCAGACTCTGAAGTTCCCTCTAGCTCTGGTGACCTTTTTAGCACATTGTTTTAGTTTTAAACCCTCAGTCTCAAAGCTCTGCTGCTAATGTAACCAGGCCATTTACTTCTTTACACCTTTTTAACATGCAAAGGAGAAATACTCGTTTTAGATAGCAGATAATGTTCAACTGAGATAAAGAGTCATGGTATGATCAGGTAGGTAGGGCTGGTTTTGATGCCAATGACACTAAGATACCTTGAGTTTCTGTACCGATACCAAGGGATACAGTTTTTGATACTCTACTTTAGCTAAAATATTTTTTCTACAAAACAGTTTTCATTGAAAGAAGCAAAAGAAGAAAAAAATCCAAATCAGTCGGTATTATTAGTTACATTTCCAGCATGTGGAATAACAGAGTCATCTTTTCTCACCTTAAATATTGTCTAACATTGTATAAATCCTTCTTCCACCTGTAGAACATGTGTGAATGGTGCTCTAGTCACCAGTCCAGTCCAGCTACATCAAGGTGACAGAATTCTGTGGGGAAACAACCACTTCTTCAGGTCTGTTTCTTCCTTTTTTTCGCTACATCACACTTCCCCTTTCTTTCATTAACTTTCTCACACACGTCCATAACCAACCAACACCTACTCATGCACGCACGCAGGATCAGCCTGCCGAGGCACATGGTCCACGCAGGGGGTGAGGATGAGGAGGGCGGCCCTGCGATGAAGACGTGTTTGAGCGCCGACCGCCTGGAGGTGGACTTTGATGCGTCCAGCGACGTGTCGAGCGAGCTGAACTTTGGCTATGAGTTTGCCCAGGCCGAAGTCATGATGAAAGGCATGGGCAACAACGGTGAGTCAGACCAAAGTGTCAAAGATGCGCTCTTTCAAGAAAATAGATGAATGTGTGTTTGTTTAATGCGTTACAGTAAAATACATGCTTAGGCAAGGAGCTTCCTTAGAGCATGTTTAGTTTGGCAGTTAAAAAAAAATGACAGTGCATTATTCAGCACTTATTGCGTGGTAACAACTGAAATTCTGAAAAAAAGGGATCTTAGGTCATATTATGTTTTTTTCCTCTCCTTTATTGAGTTATATACGCCCTCAAAAACAGCTCTCCTCTCTTTTCCAAACACTAGCTACCTTCCAGGCAGTCGATGGACATAAAGTTGTTACTGTGATGTAGAGACAGAGCTCAGTTAAAACTTTATGGTTGATAGATACTTTTGTTACAGATTAATAACTCACCACTCTGAAACTCTTGCTCCAGTCTATGTTGCTAAGCTGGTATGGGGAACATGTACAGCTGAGTCGAAGCAGTGTTTACTGGCTTCTTGTGACCCGCCCTACTCTGCTTCTGATTGGCTAGTAGTCCTTAACTAGGAACTATGCAAAGATCTCTTACCAAAGATCTTGTAGAGGTGAGATGTATCACTCCGTAGCTAAAACGGAGCCTTCAACACACAGGGTGTGAAAGAGGAGCTGCAGGAATGTGCAGTATGACAAAAATATGGTGTTTTTTATAAATCAAACCATGGAAACCTGTTCTGGTACAACCCCTAAATAAAATGATGAACCTTAAAATGATCATAATTTGACCACTAGCTATGAAAATGTGTACATATACAGACATTTTATATTACTGTGGCGCCTGTAATGTAGTCCTTTGTACCTTGTTAAGCTGTTCACAGTCTAGACTGTCAGATGGGATAAATTCTACATACTGAAAATTATTAATATTTGCATGATCTAAAAATACTGACATGGGAGTGGAACTCAGCAAACGAAGAATTTCCACCTTGTGTTTTTCTGACCTCCTTGCCCCTCTGCATCATGTCTATCTGTGGGACATGTCATTGAAAGGGGTCATGGGGGTGAAACACATGTTTTTATACTTAAACTAGACTATGGGTGCACAGCCAAGCTCTGCGAGGATGTTCTTAGACACAGCATTACTTGGAGCTAAATCAAAAGGTATATTGTTGGACATGTTCACTTACTTAGCTGAGCCTGTAAATAAGCTAACATTTGCTAATTAGCACCGACTTTCAGCTGAGGCTAGTTTTGTTAGGTTTGCAGGCATTGACAAGTATGGGAGAAATTACCATTTTGACTTGTGGATTCACAGTGTTTGTTGGACTGGCTCACAATAAACTGCAGTGTGTCTGTTCTTGGTAATGAAGGACGTTGTCACACTGTGCAACACTGTGACTCATTGATTTGTTTTTTAATAGTATTTGGACAACAGGCACAGAGGAGGAAGATATAGCAGGCTTTGGATACACAGAGTTTTGGTTATTTTTGTCATTAAAAAAAGAGAATAGCTTTATCCTTAAACCAGGTTTATTTTTACAGCTTTATCAAAAGCACAAGACGTCCATCACATCACTCCAAAGAGCTTGTGAAATGTGGGTCCACAATTAGGTGTTTAACCAATAATCCACAATGTTCTGGTTGTGTAAATGCTGCAGAGCTCCCATAAGAGGCTCTGCTTGCCAGAATTGTGATTATGAGGTAAATATTGGACTTTTGGACCAACATTGAGTGCAGTCCTGTGAAAGAGTCCCATCTAATTTGGAGGTGACGTAGCTTCTTCACCCTCACTCCTCCTCTCTTCCCTCCTCTTCTCTCCATCCATCCATCCTCTGGCGGCTGCTCCTCCTCCTCCTCAGACCCCCTGCAGTCGGTGCTACAGACCCTGGAGAGGCAGCACGAAGAGGAGAAGCGTTGCGCCCTGGAGCGGCAGAGGCAGATGTATGAGCAGGAGCTGCAGCAGCTCCGCCAGCGGCTTACTCCTGAGAAACCCTCCCACCTCCTGGACCCGTCTGGCCTGCTGCCCGCTGCAGCTGTAACGTCACCCAGCACCCACAAACGCATGCGGCGCTGGAGTGAGGACAGGTGAGATACAACTGGACGGTCTGAAACATTAACTGATCCCTGATGGCAGAAAAAGATTTAAAAAAGGGTTTGTTTGTGTTTGTGGATCAGAGAAGCAATGATGACTCGCAGCCTGCGGCGTCTGAGGGAGCAGATAGTTCGGGCCAACCTGCTGGCACAGGAGGCTGGCTTCATAGCCGAGGAGCTTAACAAGAGGACAGAGTACCTGGTCACTCTGCAGATACCTGCTGCCAACCTGGATGCCAACAGGAAGGTAGGGCATGTGAGCGTGAGAGAGAGTCTAAAGGAGAGAAAATGTACAAAAAAGCCACAGAAACCTGAACTTAATCACCAGAACAGCCAGAGGACAAGATACCAGACACTCTCCTTGATTTGTTGATTGTACTTGCAAGTTCAGGGGTCTCATTTATAAACAGTGTACAAAACAGGGCTGGAAACGTGCGTACGCCACTTCCAAAGCAAAAGTTGGGATCTATAAAAACCAAACTTGACGGGAGAATGTGTATGTAAACTCTTAGCCATGCCTATGCACATAAAGAGGAGAGAAGAGAAACGGCGACTCACATGGCAGAAGGATGAAACGGTTTGGAATGAATAGGCCTGCTATTGTGTAAAACAAATCAAAATATTACCTCTGAGTATTATAAGGTTAAAGCCTTTCTGAATAAACAAACACCCGTATGATTGATTTTCCCTGAAGTACTCAAAAAAACATAAATTTGCAGCGCACAAAAAAATCCAGATTTAAGATAATAAACACAAACTGAGACATCTGTTTCTGCTGAAGAACGCCTCAAAAATTTTGTACAGTTTAATCAGGAATAATATTAATTAATACTTGCATGCAGTGCAATTTATATTTTATAAATAAGGTGAACAAGGAGGATAAATTACATTTAAATTGAAAAGGTTTTGTAGCTTTTCTGTCAGAATTTGCCCCCTTTTCTTCATGCAGTCAGTACATATGAATATTAATGAGGGGCGTTTTCACCCTTTAAAGGCAACTATAGGCGTTTGAAGGGTCGGACGTGGAGCTCCCTCACATGCGCCACATTTCAAATTGATTGTGATTTATAAAGGGAACATTGCTTACAAGTGTGCGTACGCAAGTCTGAATATTTCTGAGGCCCCAGGTGCTTGTGATAAGTTAGGGCAAGTTTGTTTTCACTCTGCAGTGCTGGAGTTTCCAAGTGTTAACACTGTGAGAAAAAAATTTGGATCTGCGTGATAGGAGTAGACTTGAATTTTGACTTGAAGAAGGAACACAAATTTTGACACACATTGCTGCAATCAGGCGCTAAGGGTGTTAAAGTACCTTAATTGCCTTCTCACAGCCACTGCTGCACCTCTGCTTGTATGCTCCCAGAGTATGGTTTGGCAGAATTACGAGTGATATATCACACAGAACATACTGTCAGTGTCCTGTTTGTATTTTCATGCCAACATGAATAAAAAGTTGTTTTTATCCTCTTCCCGTCCTCACAGCGGGATGTAGTATTGAGCGAGCCGGCCATCCAGGTTCGCCGTAAAGGCAAAGGGAAGCAGATCTGGGCTCTGGAAAAGATGGAGAACAGGCTGGTGGACATGAGAGAGCTGTACCAGGAGTGGAAGGACCTTGATGAGGACAACCCTGTGAGTGACCTGAGATGAGAGCCTCTGATTAGGAGCTACATTTGAATCTCTAGACTTTGTGTTTGTTTTCATTTATGCCATTTTGCATCCCAGATTGATTAAATGCTTAAAAAGAAGGGACACAAAATAAGCACAGTGAAAACAGCGAATAAGCAGATAAAGCAAAGATACATAACTCCGTTTGTTTAAGAGAAAAAAATTGAGATGTACACCAAAAAGGTGCTGACGAGGGATTAGCTTGCTACTTTTGCCAGATGTCTAGTTTAACATTTGCACTTCACTGAAGTTCATCAGTCTCACCCTATTCTTCCTCTCTAACCCAGGTGATGCGCTCCTATTTCAAACGTGCCGACCCGTTCTTCGATGAACAGGAGAACCACAGTCTGATCGGTGTGGCCAACGTTTTCCTGGCCTGCCTGTTGCACGATGTCAAGTTGCAGTATGCAGTGCCCATCATCAACCAGAAGGGAGAGGTAGGAGCCCCCTGGATGTACTGGGTGCACTGTATGCACGTTCTTAAACTTGGATGATACACAGTTTAATCAATTCATTTTTTGATTACTTTGATTTTGATCTACAGTATGACTCGTGACCATAAAACACTAAATTTGACCAGGAAACTCAATTTCTTGGTAGCAAAACGAAACCCTAGAAAGGAGAAAATAACGAATGACATGCCGGCTTCCTGCCAAAGTGGCTAACAGAAGTGAGACTGCTGTGTGTGTGTCAGGTGGCAGGTCGCCTGCATGTGGAGTTGTGGCGGGGTACGGAGAGCTCTGAGGAGGAAGGTCCAGGACAGTTGAATCAGCAGAGCAACACGGACGGAGATCCACAGGAGCGCAAGCTGGACTGTGTGGTGAGAACATGCAAATGTAGCTTCATGAGCAGGTTTGTTTTAGTTGTGAATGAGCCAAATCCAGGAAGATATTCAGGAAAACGCCACCTGCTAACCTGATTGATATACCTCCTCTCGCTGACATACAAGTCAGGAATCCTACATGCAGTGGCTGTTCAGTGTATGTGACTTCAGTATTGCCAGTGGGACAATAGTTCCAGATTAATAATGGATCTGGCAAGCAGTCAGATTGCTTTGTCTGCTCTCTATTGTGAGTTTCTCAAGCTCACTGTACTGTGAAATATAACAAGTTTAATTAACTCTGGGTCGGCTATATCCTTTCTGTCTGTTGCTTCCTTTTTTTTGTATGATGAAATTAAATAAAAACAAAGTCAGGAGGTCTTTGCTAAGAATGTACTGACATGAAGTGTGTTGAAATGAAACTAAACAAAAAATGGAACCAAACTAAAATTAAGTTTAAGCTACCATCACATTTCTAAACCTTGTTAGGCGCTTTACATACATAAGGATCCTGTTCGTGTCCGGTCTGCGACTTTTCCTTGTACCCTGAGATTCAAACTAGAATTACAAAACATAGTGTTTTATTCATCATTGTCCGTGTAGGTGAGTGTGCATTTCTTCTCTCTCTCAGGTGAAAATCCTCCAGGCCACTGGTCTGCCTCGCCACCTGTCCAACTTTGTCTTCTGTCAGTACCACTTCTGGGGGCAGGAGGAGCCGGTGTTCATCGCTCCAGAGGTGGCGCCGTCAAGCTCGTCCTCCGACTCCAGAGACCCACAGTGCACCGTGGTCTTCGACAACGCCAAGGTAACACAGTGGAATCTTCCGTGCTCCACAGATACACGTAACGTGTTTGTAGTGTCACTTTTCACTTTTTGTCACCATTTATGACACAAAAGACGATTGTCAGTATAAGAAAATGACACTTCCTGTTTTATTTTTTTATAACTCATTAGGAGTTGTCTGTGCCAGTGTCAGAGGAGTTTGTGGAATTTTTGGCCGATGGGGCGGTGGCCATTGAAGTGTACGGCCACAAGCAGGCCAACCACCGCAGGAACCTGGCACTGTGGGACCTCGGAGTGATTCAAGCCAAGACCCGATCGCTCAGAGAAAGGTGAGAACAAAACTGATTCAAAGAGCACACAAAACATGCACAAAGGTCTGGTGAGATTCGCCCGCTGCAGACACTCCAAGCTCTGTGTCGTAGAAAGTATTTTCTAAAATGTGAGGCCTTATAAAACACGATAAGTGGGTTATCATAAATCTTGGTAAATTTTTTTAGTAAGAGGGATGACAGACATTTATTGGGCGGCAATTCCAGGAAGTTATTACTTCCCAAAGTAGCTAATAAAAATGTTTATTTTCTAGAATTTGCTATAGTGGGACAGTAGCATTCCTTACTATGAATGTACTACACACTGGTTATAGTTCGTACTGCACATAAAAGACACACTGACACATAGATAATTGTTAAATTACTTTTTATTTTTATGACATTTAATTGAATACAGTTATTGACCTGCAATTTAAATTCCTGCTTAAAGACATATTTATTTATTTATCATTTTATCATGGCGGCTATAGATGATCTTAAACAATTGTTGCTTCTGTTTATATGATCTGTTTTTTTCTGCCTCTCTGAGGACATTAAAGTCTAGTGATGGATGAAGTTCAACATATTTCACTATAAGGTTAGGCGTCTTTAGATGAGTGGAGTCTCATATTATCAGTGATGCTAAAGTGCTAGCATGATTTTAGTGTCTGTTTCATCATCTAATGGTAAAATTGACCAATAAGCCGATCCTCAAAAACATCAACAAATCTACAAAACACACCATGTGCCATAACATATAAAGGTGAGGTATGTATTAATGGAATGTTTTGATGTGTGTCCGTGCTGTACCTGCAGGTGGAGTGAGGTGACCCGCCAGCTGGAGCTGTGGGTGCAGTTGATGGAGCTGAACGAGGCAGGAGAGTTCACAACTGTAGAGGTTCTTCCTGCTAAAGACGTGCGCACAGGAGGGATCTTCCAGCTCCGACAGGTATCGTGGAGCTGTGCTTCCTTTCTTTTAAGTTGGAGCCTCTTTGTATTATTACACTGATTATGTCAACAGGTGAATGAACTGTGTTGTTGCCTTCGAAGAACTTCGAAGAATATCAGTGTCCTCTCTGTCCAAAACAATCCTCTCATGTTAATCTGTACCTCCAGGGTCAGTCCCGTCGGGTCCGGGTGGAAGTGCGTTCTGTACCAGACTCTGGCACCATGCCTCTCATCGCCACCTCCATCCTCTCCGTGTCCATTGGAGACGTCAAGGTCCGACAGGCGCGTCCCTCCAGAGGCAACGAATCACAATGGGTGAGGAGGAAATATAATCAGTTGTTGGTATTTGTTTTGTTGGATGAGAGATTTAATGGAAACGAAAGGAATTCAAATGACTTTGTTCTTTGGTCTTCACGCCTACTTTGTATGTGTGAGTCATTTCTTCTTTCTCAATGACATAATAATGTTTGACTCTAACTGTTTCTCACTTAATTGAACTTCCAGGGTCAGGATGAAGAAATGGACAGTTACCAAGTAAGTAGATGATCACTGACAAAGATGCATCATAGTTTGGTTGTAACAGAGACAAAATGGAAAGCAGCTAAACTCGGGGATAGTGTTTCTCTCATGTTTACAGTGAAATCCACTAGTTTCTTTACAACTGCTACAACGTGTGTGTGTGTATAGGAGGTAGACCTGGAGAGGTTGAGGGAACAGTGGCTGGTCACACTCACTCAGAGACAGGAGTATCTGGACCAGCATCTACAGAAGATAGTTTGCAAACCAGGTACAGCAGCAGAACACATACATCCTAAAAAAGAAAGCATTTCTGAACATATGATACGGCAGGATATGGGGTATCCAAAATCAATATCAGATACAAAATAATAGTAATCTGTAGAATAACAAAGTATGCTATAATATTTCATGTCAGATGAAAATCTTCACAAGGATAAAACAACAGCAACTTTGTTTTGTGTGGAATAATTTGGAAAACAGAACGTTGTAAAATGATAACACAGTAAGGTTATACACTAACATCACAAATAATTCCAATGAATGTCCATAAACAATAATAAAGACCTATCCCCCAGCCCCATCATAGAATATCTAATTTCCAGTGTTTTAACAAACTATAACTCATTTGTCCGATTACAGGAAACTATATCCCATTGATCAATGTTCAGTTGTAATCTACACCTGATTGCTGTTGATTGTTGTTATTTTATTTCCTTTTTCTTTTTTTTTTTTGCATTAATTAGTTCTCCTTGTGTGGGTGTTTGCTCACCTGTGTATGTGCGTGCAGATAAGACAGAGGACGATGTTGAAAGGGAGTCCCAGCTGCTGGAGTGTCGTCTGACGCTCACCGAAGAACGCAACGCCGTTCTGGTGCCGTCGGCTGGCAGCGGCATCCCTGGAGCGCCGGTGGAGAGGTGTGTGTGTGTGTGTATGTGTGTGTGTTACAGGAAAAATTCATTGTTACAGCAATTTCACACTTTGGAGCTTCCCTGTAAAAACATTAACCAACAAAATCACCCAACTACTATTACTATCACTACTATTAAGTACATTTTAACTACTCTGTTTAAGTACAGTTTTGAGATACTTGTGACTTATTTCCATTTTATCCTCCCACTCCACCACATTTCTGAGGAGAATATTGTAATTTCTTCTCCACTGAGTCTTTGTGACAGCTGCACTTACTATTTCCTTACATAGATAAGTTGTACATGCAACAGATATGACAAACCTGTAAGATAACATACATGGTTGTGGGTTGCTGTGTGTAAATGACCTGCGTAAACATGATGAATGCCTTCTGTTCATAATTGGGCTTGCATTCATGAGAATTGCAACTTAGCATAATTAAAGGATACGCAACCTGCCCCATATTTTAGGAAGTGTTCATTCATGAAAATTACAGTGAAGAGCAAAAAGAACTTTAGGGGCCTTAAGTTCTGCTTTCAGGAAGCCTGTCATTTTTTAACAGCGTCGTCAGCAGTGGAATTAAGGGAATGAGGCTTGATTGGTGTGTCTGTCTGCGGAGTTGCGGCTCTTAACAAGTTTCACATTTGCAGAAGCACAGCCTGTTGTAATCTATATCGCAACAACAACCATTCATCTGTCTCAGCCAATATATCAGCACAGTGTCAATCTCTTCCAAGTGCCTGACGCGCAAAGCCATCCAAAAGATCAGACTTCCAGTGGTCCTTATTATATAGAGAGACAGATGAACCTTCAGTAACTGCATAATTTCAGTAGTTTTACAGTTTGAGATGTTCATATTGTAGTGGTGTATAGTAACATCAATAGCCAAGATAAATGAATGATGGCACATTATAATTTGTACTGCAGAGTTTAACAAAGTTTTGTTATCATAATACAAAAAACCTGCCACATCATCAGTAACTCAGTTGCACTCAGTTGGATGTTAAATGCTTGGCGTTATGCTTGACAGCTATTTTGTTACTAGTCAGGATGAGTAGAGGGAGCTGTCAGCCCCTCTGTATCGCAGACAAGATGTTCAGTGTGCTGACGGTACTGTTACTCCACAGGGTTCCTGTCCCTGGAATGGAAACACACATTCCTGTCCTGTTCCTAGATCTTAGTGGTATGTTGCTCCTCACCTACTTTTGTGCTCGTAATTTGGCCAAATCCTCTGCTGTCTGAAAAATTATTTCACCCGCTGTCTTTTTTCCCCTCCAGCTGATGATTTCCAGTCCAATCTTTCAGCCCCTTTGGCTGGGGGACTGGATGCGTTTCTCAGCGGGGAGGAGGAGGAGGACTTCTTTGACCTTCATATTGTTCGACGCTATGATTCAGCGGTAAGGTGACGATTTATATTCAGAGTGTGGATTTTTATATATATACATCTTATCCCTCTATTTTCTTTTGCATATCTCAAATGTACCACCATAGACATTCATTTCCTATACATTTTAATGTGGTCCAGGTGAAGGTGGAGGCTTCCTGGGACTCCACGGTCCACGAGTGCCCCCAGCTGAGTCGCGTGACGTCTGCTGACCAAAGGGCCTACCTGACGGTCAGCACGGTGGTTCAGCTGAGCCACCCGGCCCACATGCAGCTGGTACTCAGGAAACGGATCTGCGTCAACGTCACCGGGAAACAGGTGGGTGGTGACCCCGGGGCATAATGGCAAGGAGCAAGCGGACACAATCGCAGTTTGCTTTCTTGCGTATATAATCACATGTCCACTCGTAAAGAGATTAGGTGGTTGGAGAAAATGTGGTCGTGTGTTTGTGTGGCAGGGTTTTGCTCAGAGCCTGCTGAAGAGGATGTCTCAGCGCAGCACCATCACCGGCTGTGGGGTCACCTTTGAAATTGTTTCTAACATCCCAGGGGTGAGTACAGTATTTGTTACAAAGAAAGAAAATTACCAGAGGTATGTCTGCAACTGCATATTTCTAAAAAGCAAAAAAAAAGACATTACTGGACAAACCTGAAGAAGAGCAGAATAGAACAGAGCTCTACTGACACATCTATCGCTTTGAAAGATAGATGCAAAGTACACAGCATTGTTGAATACTTCTTGCTGATCGGATAAGTTTTCTAAATAACCGGCCAGAGAAGCTTTCTGCTGGTGAGAGACTGGATGCTGGTGTACTGTAGTTGTTTATTTTTCTGTATTTACATTTCCAGCTTTTGCAGCTCAGAGATTCTACCTACAGTCATGTTATGGCATAAGCACATTAGGAGGTGCCTGACCCTTTACATTCTGTCTCCCTGCTCCCACAGGACATCCATGGTCCAGAGGACAGAGAGATGTTGGCCAGGCTGGCTGCCAGCACAGAGAACGACCAGTCGGCTGACAGTGAGGCGGCCATAGAGAAATACCTCCGCAGCGTCCTTGCTGTGGAGAACATCCTCACTCTGGACAGACTCAGACAGGTCGGGAAATACAGGGCATTAATACCTGAGATGTGAATCTCATCTGTGTAGCTTTGACATAAATCTCCAAAAATCTAAATCATAAAGGTATCATATACAACACAGGGTTGTACAACGAAAAGATTGTAGTCCCTTCACACCCAGAACTTAACAAATGTGTATTAAAAAATGGTAACATATAAAATAATACAAGTTAAAAACAGTTATCTGTAACCTCTTCTATACATATATACATATACATACTCACCCAGAACATTCTGCAGTGCATGTTTTGAATATGCTTGTGGGGTGAATGTGAACAGTAGCAACAAGATGATAATAAGTTTTCGTCTTCACATAAAAACAAGTCTGACATTTGGGAAACATCCAGAGTCATCCTTTTTGACTGTAAGCGGCAAACATCATTAATGTAAAACACAGAGTCCACCTCCTCTCATCTTGCCGGTGTCTTCGGAATACAGTCTGCCCAAGAGTGCAAGATAAGCAGGTGTCTTTAAAGATGTGGGCACAACAGTCTCTGATTTCCATTGCTTGGCCAACCTGAGTCCCATTATGTCTAGACCGGACCTTTAGAAGCAGGCTTAAGTCCAAAGTTGGGCCAGCATGGCTCTTGTCCTGGCTCTCTTTCACCGGCTGTGGTGCCTGGTTCGGCGGGTTGTCTAAGGTCCGCTGCTCTTTAATCCAAAACAACAGCTTCTTTTTCCAATTACTGTATTTCTGTCATAAGCAATACATGTTTCAGCAATAAAGCTGGAAAAAACAAAAGTGTATCTGCATGCACCAACGTTGCCATAGGAGCAAGCATAGTAACTAATTTGGCATTTAGCATCATTTAGTTCAGAATATCTAAATGTCTGACCAATCTCTCATTTAACCGCGTTCCTTTGATTGATATTTCTGCAAAGCATGAGCCTATTAAATCCTCATTTACTATTTTCACTCTTTATGTAATTATGGAAAATGTCATCCAGAGCCAGAAGAACTTTTTCTATTTTACCCTGCCAAAAAAAAGAACAAGCAACATACAGAGCTGTTTAACTTACACAATACAAAGCATGTACCTAGAAACACTGAGTGAGAGTGTTTCCATAAAACACACAATTTGTGTTTGTGTGTAGGAAGTAGCTGTGAAGGAACAGCTGGCGGTCAGAGGGAAAGCTCGCAGACGCTGCCTAAGCTCTCCAAACATCAACCGATTAAGAGACCGGGTAAGTTTAATTTTTTGGCCTCATGTTTTATTAACATGGGACAGTTATGATCAGATAGGAATATTAGCTACCTATCCATCCATTCCATGTGTTTCCAGTAAAGTCTCTGTGTTGAGATCTAGGATTCATCACTTACACAAACTCAAATCATCATTTTCTAACCACACTGAACTGAGCTGATGTTTCCTCACACGTTTTATACCACTGCTAACCACAAGACAGGGTGTAGTATTCTGGGGTTCAGATTTTGTGTCTTCATAAATTTCCTTCTTCCCTTGCTGTTAACCTGTCTCACTAACACGCTGGCTCTAACCCTCTAACCCTTTAACCAGCTGTCAGCCAGCAGTCTGGATCTCTACTGCTCCACTCATAAGCTCAGTGACCACAAGGTGAGACACATAAATCATGTCTATTCATCGTCTTATATGTATCCATTTATTTATCATGTCTTACTCTTACAGTTCTATTTTTCACATGAGTTTTCTGTTTATCTAGTTATCTATTTCTCATTTGAAAGATTGTCTCCAGGGTGATGCATTAACTCTGTCCTGTAGTTATATATTTTATATATTCCACAGCAGGACTTAATTTTTTTGAGGTGAAAACTCAACAAACAAAAATGAGCATTCCACCATAGTCTAAATGCTTATTTTAATTCTTTCAAGTCCGTCCTGTGGTTCCCAGCCTATAGATGAGTCCCCTTTGAAGGAGTCCAAATAGAAACCTGAGGGGTCACGAGATACCAGACAGGAAAAAGGAAAACAATATACATGCTTTACATGTTATTTCTTTGTTATGACTTTTCTTTACAATTTGCTTTTTATTGTGAAATACTGGTGAGTTTGACCTGTCCAGACACAGGGAAACATCACACTAGTAGTAGTAGTGCTCAACACTCAGATACATAAAGAAGTAAATTCCAGTAAAGTGTCATCTACATAGAAAGGCAATTTTGTCCGGTCAGCAACTTCGATATTAAATATATTTAAGTATATGTAAAATTGTATAAAGCAAAATAAATCTGAAACATAACATTCATATTTACCATAGATGCACTAAAAAGATGACAACTGAAAACACTGCAGATCAGTGATTTCCAACCAGGGCACACCAGCGGTTACTTCTGCAACCCCTGGTGGAGCAAGTCTAAACAGTTAGCTAAAGAGATAGAGATAGTCTTTATTGACACATATGCACAAGTACACAGTGAAATTTCGTATAGAGCAAGCCTCCGGGCCGCAGCCATCTAAGGCGCCACCACTCGCTTTCCAGAAAAGAAATTATGGAGACAGCATCATAACAACATACAATACATGACAATGCACAAAGGTAATGAATAAGGGGAGAGCCGGGACGATTGAAACACAGCGATTTTCTCGGAGCCCATACAACTGTGATATGCCAAATTACCTCAGCACATACAGTCCACAGTACTTAACAGAACCAGGAAAAATCAGGTGGATACATCACATTATCCAGATACGTCCAGCCTGCA
>JAPMOB010202459.1:0-29751 GCA_029875015.1 Lepomis gibbosus
ACTCTTAATGTAGTAAACCTGTAACGTCTGTGAGAGTGCACACACACACATACAGAGGGTGAGATTTATTGCATGTCTGCAGGCAGGAAACTAAAGGCACAAACTTATAAAACAGAGTTTACAGGAAGACTTAAAACGAGCACTAAAGTGTTGTTTACTTGGCATTACACAACAGTACATCTGTCAACAGCTGGCTGCGAAAGAAGAACTACGACGACAACATCATTTAACCTATTGGAGAAAGTCTGGACTTTTTTTATTTTATCATTTTTATTTACACACACATTGATAAAAAAAGACTACATGTGCTTTTGAAGTTGACTTTTGTAGCTCATTTTGGGGATGTAATGATACAGTAGGCAGTGGTGAAATTTCTGAAGTACTTGTACTTTACTTTTCTATTCTCCACTTCATCTCAGAGAGAAATATCGAACTTTTTACCTCACTACATTTAGTTAACAACTTTAGTTACTAGTTACTTTGCAGATTCAGATAAATAACGGAAATACATTTTGCTGTTATTATAGATTATAATAAAGCAATTATTTATTGATCCCTAAGGAGAAACTCCGTAGATAAAGTTATTGAAATTAGCTGCACATTTACTAGCATTAAAGAGATTAAGTAATATTAATTAATGCATCAATCATTAGAATATAATATGTGTTATTCTGAAATCGACCGTTCTGCATATTATATACTTTTACCTTTGGTACTTTAAGTATATTTTGATGCTAGAACCTTTGTACTTGAGTAAGATTTTGAGAGCATGACTCTTACTTGTAACCGAGAATTTCTACACTGCAGTATTTCTATTTTTACGCATAAGTACTTCTTCCAGCGCTGACAGTGGGTTTACGGTTTGATGTGATAGATGACGCAGAGCTCACAGCTCAATAAAAAAAAATCCTTATGCTATTGCAAAAAAAGCACTTTTAAGTGTTAATTTTTTTGTTTTTCTTTTTGTTTAAAATGCACATAATTAAATAAAAATAAGTAAATTAATAATTAACATGTCTGGAATTAGTTGGAGTGACATTTTCCACATACCTTACTTGACAAAGCCCAATTTAATGAACAAGATTTTGTTCACCATGTCGACACTTTAATTCTTTGATCCAGCTGACAGCTCATATTGTCGATTGGAACCAAAAAAGACATGATTGGAAAGAGAATAACAACCGCCACATGCATACTGTCATATTTTGAGACTGGAGAGCGCACACTACACCTGTTTCAGCATCACTTCACTGGTTAATTTAGTATTCAATTTTAAATGGCCAATTAAATGGCTATGTATTTCTATGTGTTTTTTTGCTTTACTTACTTACTGACTAGGATGGAGCTCCATGCAGTAGTGAATCTATCACTGTTAAAAACAAGGTCTGGGTTTTAAGTTAGGATTTAAAGAGATGCACAGATGAAGCTTGATGACTGAAATGAAGCTCTGTCTTCCTATTTTCATGCAGGTTGCTTCTTGTTCTGCTGGACTCCGTTCTTCGTGGTCCACACGACGCGAGCCGTGTGTTTGACGTGCGACATCCCTCCCGGTCTGATGAGCACCGTCACCTGGCTGGGCTACGTCAACAGCGCTCTCAACCCCGTCATCTACACCATCTTCAACACAGAGTTCAAGAAATTCTTCAAGAAGTGTTTCCGCAGCTGCTGCTGAAACCACGTTTCCCTCCACAGACTACTTTTCACAATGCATTCTGGGATAAATCTCACTATACATTCGGACGGCACAAGTGATTTCGGACACAGTCTGAGGCTTACAGTTTAGCCAGTCAGCTCATCTGTGGGCTGCCGGCTGGATGTGGATGGTTGATAGTATCTGGCTGACGGGAAAAATACATGTTCAAACACTAACACTGATAAAGAAAGCAGTTACTGGTTTATATTGCATTTCTGAGTCCATTTTGTCTTTTAGTGATTTACTTTTTGAGCCTCTGGGATTACTGCCCAAACAAAATAATGATGTCGGTTTGGTAAAGGGACAAAAAAATTGGAGGACACAAACTTCCTTGTCTGAGAGGAGCTTTTTAAAAACTTTCAGTTTGTTGGCAGCACTTTTTTCCCTTCTTTGGAGTTTACTGTATATCAGCTTTGGTTGAAGTTGGTCTGCCTGTTCCAGACGTCTTGGGATTTGTACAGAGCCTGGTCTGCCTAACAGGATAAACTCGGTACAAAAGTGTCCACAGGCAAACAGACCAAAATGTCAAAACAGCTAAAAGCAGCATCTTGACTTTCAAACCCTCCAAATCAGCCCTTCATCTCCACTTTCTTGCCGAGTGTTAGATGAGAAGACTAAAACCACTCTCTGTAAGCTAAATATGAAGCTATGGGTTAGCTCACTAATTAACACATTTGTTTGTTAATCTGTACAAAAAACGAAAGTGTAATACGGACAATTTATAGTTTTACAGAAGGTCATGTGCTTATTTCTTAGCCTGGGTAACTTCCTGGGGTCTTGCCATCATCGTGATCTTAACGGGAAACCATCTGAAACGCCATGCCAGCAGTTTCCCCACATTCCCAGTCTTTATGTTGTGCTAAGCTAACAGTCATCAGGCTTTATGGAAGTAGCATCAATCTTTTCATCTAACTCTTGGCAAAAATGCGAATACGAGGATTTCCCTAAATGTTGGACTATCCGATAAATGCAACACAAACAGTCTGTCGAAAATCTTAAAACTTATCAGTGAATAAAAGGCAAAGTAGCTGGTCAAAAGGAAAAAAACGCGAGAAAAAATCAAACCCCCCGAAAGATCAGCAGCATTCAGTCACCTTACACACTCCCCCCGTCACTGACTATGAACTTTGTGTGAATCAGTGAAAAGGTTCAGTAATAAAAAAAAAAAAATCTGTACAAAATTGAGTAGCAATATGCCTTAAACTCACAGGATGTACTGTTGTTATAGAAGTCACAGCACTCAAACACTCAAAACACTGAGGACATTTACAGCAGCACGGAGTTCATGAGATCCCTGAAAAGTCATTTTTAAAGCAACATTATGTAAGTTTCCCCCGAGTGTAATTCACCGCTGTTGTAAATAAGGACAGCTGTGCCTGTGTATTTGTTATGATTTCATTACTGATGATCATAAACTAGCAGGATTGGGCATCGAGAACAGGTTCCAACTTGGAGCCGTTTCAAAAATTAACGATTGCAATGGAACATGATCATCGGTTCCCAATTTAACACATGCAAGTTTTGGCCACCGTACTTCAAGCCGCTTGTTCTAATGTAGCTTTACTTGACGTTGAGTGCACAGGAGGATGCACTACGAATATGTGTTCAAAACAACAAGGAGTGCACCGTGTTCGACGGTCTGCACCAGTCTCCCTGTCCTGCCTCGTCTTCCTATTAGCGGACCTGCTGCTGCTAATGTTAAACCGAAGACTCAACTTAAAACTCCTTTCACCTTAGCAGAGAATCGGAATCGATGGGTAAAAAAAATGTATTTGTTCAAATCAAAACGATGCCCAACCCTAAAAGCTAGCAAATCGACCACTTCGCTAACACAGCCAAACACGCACAGTAGCTAGTGCTACAAAACAAGACGGCAATATTTCTAACTAGTCCAACAGAAAGAAGGCCAGCTCTCCCGCAGCCTTTAGTTTCACGAAGCTCTCGCCAACATCCGGCAGACTCTTGTTTGGTCGCTCTCTTTTTCTCTACTAAGCTTCTTCCATCAACATCTTCTTTGGTCGCTTCGTCTCTGCCATTAGCTAACATTATTACAGCTAGCAGCTAAACATCTGTCTGTGAAACTTTTGCTTGAGTCGAAACTTTTGCTGACACAAACATCAAGCAAGCGTGACAACACAGACAGAGCAAGCCGCTAATAAGTTATTACTTACTTGTCCTTCAACCTTTCAGCTCATTTAGCTCACGCCAACGAGTAAAAGGCAGTCTAATATTTATTCTTGTCCCGTCTCTTGCTCATCAGTCTCTTTTTGTCTTTCTCGCTTCCTTCGACGTCTTCTTCTGTCTCTTTGCAGCCATGATTTCCATACTGAGAATACAAAGCTAGCTTCTTCCAAAGAACTTACAAAGTACACTATGTATTTTGTGCTTTTTCCTAAAGCTAGTTTTCTAAGTGTTTTGTTGGTGTGACATGGTGCCTTAAAGCATTGCCCGTGATTCCCGTGTTCCAAAGTGCGCTCTGGACCAAAGTGGCAATGAAACAGACGCCATTCTCCCTGTCACAATTCAGTGTCCCTGTTATTTTATAATACAAATACTACATAATGTTGCTTTAAAGTTTTCAGGAACATATTTCCTTTCCTATTTTAAAGGATTTCCACCATGTTGCGCTTCTAATTCACACATGATGTCGAAACCTTGAGTGAACACTCATCCACACCCTTCAATCACAAGGGTGACGAGTCCCGACAACCTGACCCTGACAACCAATTTCTTTCTTTCTGTGCTTTTTACCAGAGTAATATGATTCATTCTAGTGCCGAGACGAGGACAAAGCTACATCTAGGCTCGGATAAATTATATAACAAATAACACAAGGGAGGAGGAGATGGCGAGCATTTTCCTTGACAAATAAACCTCAGTGATCATCCTCCTCTGATACCGTGGACAGAAGAAAGTTCATCCTCCCACTCATTTTGTTATTAAACCAGTGTAATTCCTGACACCATAATGAAAAGTTGCTGAGTTTCTTATTATCAAAATATTTTCTTATTTTAAAAATTTAATGTTACAATGACATTTTGTATTGTTTTCTGCCACATAGCAAAATATTCCATACTTCTTCATATATGACAAAATATTTTACCTGGTTATATATTATATAAAATTATTGTATCCCATTAAAACAAGACACTTTCCTTGTTATAATTAATAAGTTATGTTAACCCTTTGATGCAGAAATTATGCAAACCCATTCTAATGTACAACATGGGTCAAAAATGGTCTGTTTTCATTTCTTTTGTAATTTCATACGTGGCTGAATGTTGTCTTTCACAAAATATCTACTATTTTATCAGGTAAAACGATTGTGAAATAGACTTACATGCATCAAATGCACAAAAGCAGCCGTGTTCAGTTATGAAATGTGTGGCAGGTGGATACTGGGCAGCAGTAAATATGTTAGTAATAGCAAACATTTACAACTATTAAAAGTTCATGTCAAATTCCATAGTGAAAACACACGGGTCATGACTGATGTGTGAAAAACTGACGTAGAAATACAAAAACTATGTTTGTTCAAACAGTAAGAAAGTAAAAATAAATATAATGCTTTGTGGTAATAAAAATCAAAAAGATATTTAATGACTACTTGAAATGTTAAAAACAAATTCAAAACATATAGCAAAGAAACAGCCATGCATGAAATTACATAGGAAATGAAAACAGGTCATTTTTGACCCATGTTGTGCATTAGAAGGGTAGAGATACAAAAATAAGTTTTATTAAAAAAGGAAAATAATGATTTGTGATGATCAAGTTAATTGAAGAATACCTGGAATACTGAATGAGGAAATTAATTGATTGCAAAGATATAGAAACTTAAAACTTTTGACCCATGTTGTGCATCAAAGGGTTAAAATGAGAAAAGGCACGTGTGGCGATGGCCATTGAAACACTAAAAAGCGATATGATAAGTTGGTTTGGTGTTGCTGTAGGAAAGAAAACATCTTCACCAATGTGAGAACAAATATGCAGCCAAACAAAACACACTGAAATTGAGTTACATCTAAGTCATGCAATCAGAGTGTTAAACTCAAAATAACTTGAATTGTTAGTTCATTTACCACCATTGACGGGTAACCGGCTTCAGCTTCTGTATTTGCTGCATGTTTCTTTATGCATGCCACGCGTGTTGTTAAATTGCTGATGACATTTTGAATTTTGAATGTGTTTTCTGAAATTGAAGTGCATTAAACTCTTAAGGCCACCGTATTACAGTCTATTTATGGTTCAATGCATGTAGGAAAACCTGAAAAGTAACGTATCCATCTCATTGTTGTTTTGAACTTGTTACGACTTTTCTTACAATTTTTCTTTTTTCAGGACACACATTGATTTTGTATAATAATGATAGAACAAAATAAATTAGTATGTTATGAAGACGGTATCTTATAACATGAAACATCCCGTTCCAACACTTTAAAATGAGTTATTTTATTTGTTATAGGAAGAAAGTGGCATATTTGTTAATACATTGCTGAACCAATATACAGCTCCAATCTATCTCAGTCTCTCATTTTTAATACTCCTTGAAATTCTCAATATGATTCCTTCTTGGACTGATAATACTATATAATACCATCCTATCAATTCAACAAGCAGCCCACACTGTAGAGGAAGTCATTTTTATTTTTAACAGAGTGATAAATATCAAATAAAGTTTGCTTTTTAAATGTATGTATGATGTTTAATGACACCTGTAATTTGCTGTAATAGAAAACTTGTTTCCAGAAGAATTTCCAGATGGTGTCTTGATAATGTCACACGTTAGTTATTATTCTTGTGTCAGGTTTTGATAAAAAAGTTATGTTCTGAAACTGAAAGTATTCTCGACTGCAGGATGGTTTAAATTTCAGTTGTATTGTCCCTTAAGCCATTTCTGCCTGTCACCAGTGTGTATGTTCGGTTACTGACTGTGCCTACTGTATGCCATATCCGCGTTTTATGCGGAAACCTTTCTAATAAAGTGTTTTCTAAATGCTCCAGTGGCCTTCAGCTGAAATCGAATCAGCTCAGTCAAAGGTCAGTGTGGTCGAATTCTTCTCTTTTAATATGAGGTAACTTCATGTGCTAGAAGGCCTCATGCTGGGCAAATAGACTTTAGATAGCTTTCATTGAGAAGGGAATTAAAAATCCCTTTTATACGCTGAAGGATTATAAAACAATGGGCGCCCCACCCCTCGTACACACAGTAGGAGCAAGACACTGGGACATGGTGCTTTTGTCATTTTGCCTGTCTTTGAAGTCATGTTATGTTTCTTTGTAGTCTTTCTGGGTGTTTTTTGTCTTTTTCTGGGTGTGTTGTGTGTCTTTGTAAGTTTGGTCATTTTGTGTCTCTTTGCAGTCATTCTGTGTCTCTTTCTGGTAGTTCTTTGTTTCTTTGTAGTCACTGTGTTTCTCCGTTCAGTTTGCATCTCTTTCTGGTCATTTTGTGTGTATTTGTGGTTGTTTTGTGTCTCTGATCGTTTCTTGGGTTCCTCTCTTTGTGTGCCTTTCTTTAGTAGTTTTTCATCCTTCTAGTCATTTTGCATTTCTTTGTGGTCATCGTGTGTTTTTGTAGTCGTCGTGTGTGTCTTTTAGTAAAATGCTGCAGGTGATGCACAGGTGCTGCTGTTTGTTAAAAAAAACGCAGCTGAACTTCAGTATTTAGTTCAGACTACAGATGAAGAGAAGTTGTCTGATTCCTGTTTAAAGCTTCCTGTCACAGCAGATCCACAATGAACCTCCTCTGCACAGATATTATACTGAATAAAAATCCATGTAGTGCAGGCACTACTCTGCTTCCCTGAGGGGAAACTATAAAGGAGATACAGTTGAAACCGACATTATTGCTGTTAAATTAAAATAGGATTATTGAAGCGGGGAAACCTTCTGCAACCAACTGAGAAAAGTACACCCTGAATAGGCACCCAACTGAGATGTGCAAATTGGTTATTATAGTCTGCAGAGTCTTATTACGTCCTACTTAACATGTGACAAAATTCAGCTTTTTATATCCACTGTCTGTATTTCTACTCTTTTAGTGCTGCTACTAGCAGGTCAGTGTGACTCTGAAATAATATTGCTGCTCACCAGTCACAGCTGTGTCTTGTTCTAAAAGGGCTTAGTGCCAAAAAACAACATTTACAATGGCCGAACAATTTCAACAGGTGCTCTTACCTACACAACAAATCTGGCTTGTTTAACAGTGGCAGAGGAAACAACACATCATCAGTACTTTTGTCCCTGCCACTCCCACGTTTAAGGTTTGGCTTGATTTAGGTACAAATACTTGGTTAGTTAAGACAATCTCACTACAAGATCCATTTAGAAGCTGTTCTGAAGCTTTTGATTGAATCCCTCGATGATCCTCAGCAGAGGATGTCACACAAATATAGATATATATTCAAACTTTCCTTCTTGCCCACGTTGGCTTAAAACCATACTTTGGTATGAAGGCCACGTCCTGTTTGGTCATTTTAGTAGTTTAAACTAGACTTGGAGTCTACAGCAAAGCTAAGGTCTTAATGACGCACTACTTTGGCACAGAGGTATGAAGTTTACCATGTTTCAGTGGTGGACAGTATATTTACTCAAGTATTGTACTTAAGTACAAATTTGAGGTACGTGTACTTCACTTGAGTATTTTTTTTATGCTACTTTCTACTTCTACTTCACTTCAAAGGCAAATATTGTTCTTTTTACTTCACTACATTTATCTTACCGCTTAAGTAGCTACTTTACAAATTAAGCTTTTTACACACAAAACATCTGAAAAGTTTATAAAATATGATGTTTTGTTTTACCCCGCGACCCTGCACGCTGAATAAGCGGTTGACGACGGATGGATGGATGTTTTGTTATAAATTAAATTAAAGAGGTAAAGCCAAACTATTTAGATCATCTTTTTTTATGCAAAAGCATTTGATGGTTCCAGTTTCACAAATGTGAAGCTTCTTTTCCTTTTAATTATTTTAATTATTTGAATGTTAATAATAATGTTGAGGTTTGGACTGTTGGTTGGACAAAACAAACTATTATGAAGTTGTTACTTTCGGCTCTGGGTAACTGAAACGGCATTTCTCACTATTTTACAAACCAAACAATCAACCCATTAATGGAGAAAATAATCAGCAGATAAATTTCTAATAAAAAAAAATCATTAGTTGCAGTACAATTCAAAATAGTTCAAATGAGCTCCAGTTTAAGAACTACAGCAGTAAAATCCTGCTTTGACTTGAATGCATGAGGAATAATAATCTCATGATATAATATATAACAGTCACAGGGGGCAGTACATTTTTTACTTTAAGTACATTTTCCTGATTATACGTACATATTTTTACTTAACATTTTCAATGCATCCCAAAGTGGTGGATGAATTATACAGGCGACTATGCCACTCCAAGATTTACGGCGCTAGAGTGACTAAAAACACAAATTTGGATGAATGCTTCTTTGACCGGTGGATCTCATGGTCACCCTAATTAAAGCTGGAGGCATCTTTTGTTTACATTAACTAGAAAATTAGATGAAATAACTGAGCTTGGCAAAAAGACACCAGTAAATCAGCAGAGGACTTGACTTTAGAAGCATGAGAAGGTAAATTATAGTTTGCTTGCAGTAGATGATTTCATCCAGCGTGTGATAAAATAGACTATTTATTGTTACAGAGACATAAGCAGCACTCGAAATAGACATTTTTTCCAGGACAAGTGGGAAGGAGAGGTGAAAATTGGAGCAAAGTGTGAAGCAGCTGCTGAATTTGATCTACAAACCCCGAACAACATCCCAAACAGAACGATGAGCTCAGAGTGACGACTGCAACCAACCATTACTTTCAATGTTCAATTAATTTGTTGATTATTTTCTAGATTAATCGATTAGTTGTTTGGTCAAGGAAGGTTAAAGGGCAGCTGGACTTGGTTAAAAATACTTCTTCAGTTCTGTTAGAATATGGTCCAAAAAATGTTCCAAAAAGTCTTTTGTTTGTCCACAAGCCAAAGATATTCAGTTTACAGTCGCACAGGAGAAAAGAAACTAGAAAATATTCATATTTAAGAAGCTGGAATCAAAGAAGGACATTTTGTCTGCTTAAAAACGACTCACTATTATTAAACTATTATCAAAATAGTTGCCAATTAATTTAATAGTTGACAACCAACAACTAGCTCTAGAGGACGGACTCACTTTAATCTCAACTGGGAAAACTCACAAATGAATTCAGTTTACACTCATTCACTTGGTGCAAGTAAAAGACATCTAGCAAAAGCAATGTATCCTCTGCATTAATAAAGTCAGACTTACACTTTAATTTCGCATGTAGATCATTAATACCTTGCCTATCATGAAATTTATTTGTTTTACAGACAAACTACAACATAATTCATTCACACGACAGGATCAATCAGAAACCTCCAGGTCTTTACATGCCACAGTGCCCTGGATTGAGTTGCACAAGCTATTTGTAAATCCATGAGCATGTTTGTGTGTAAAGTCCCTCCTAAGTTCTTAGTAACAACTAGTTAGTTTCAACTTGGGTCGCACCATTAAACCTGTATGGCTGTAGGATAACAAACAATATGTTAAATTTAACAGCCAATCCTTTACAAATGTAGCTATTGCTGTGCTTATTTATGTAAGCAGTTTGAGTTTGTAGCTTTAACGTAGTCTGAGTGTGAGTGAGAGGGAAATATCTGATTATGTTAACCAAACAGGTGTCATTTAGACAAGTTTTAGCTTCCAAGATATTGAAGTTGATCAGATTCAGTTTTAATGAGACACTGTAAAACGTATTTTACACCTACTTTAACATACACTTGGTAACACTGACCCATACAGCTTGGTGATGTGCTCTTTTCTCTACAGCGTCCTCTGTGTTATAGCCAGTTTTGATGTGTGTTATACAGTATGTCCTGTGTTAGTGGTAGGTTGCATAGGGGTGACGCTCTTCCACCTGCAACCTGCACCTGTGGTAACAGAGGCTATATGAGGAAGTCACAGGCGAATAGCGAGGAGGGAATTACGATCTGGGGAAGCCACACAGTTTTTTGACCATGTTTGCATGCATCTGTGTGTGTTCGTGATGGATTTTGTCATATCCAAGCGTTAGCATCGTGTTTTGTCTTGCATACGGAAGAGCTCCATTTACATCCTTAATGCAAGCAGCCTTTTGTAAGTACTTTTATTCTGCATAAAATTAAGTGTTAACCACATGCCACGGCAGACGTGATTTTTTTGACATCTTCAAATTCCCTCAAGTGGCTATTTTGTGGTACGATCGCCACTATACTCTGTTTTATCTCCAAGTGTCATTAATACATAACCACCACTAAAGCAGCGTTTCCACCAAAAGTACCCGAGACTTTTTAGTCCCCAGGTCTCTTTTCAAGGAACTAAAAGGTTCCTTCAGCCCACTGTTGTGTACGTTTCCACCGTGGTCTAAAGACCTGCGAAGATTAGGCAAATTAACCAGCTGACGCCATACAAAGCGATGGACTGGCATCATTATTTAGTAACCACCATCCATGAGCAACATTTATAAATGAACATCAGATTTGATTGGAATATTCATGAAAAATTACAGGCTTTGTTTGACTGTTGAAAACTGCTTTTTTGTGTGGGAGTGAAATGAAGAGACACTCTGGAAGGTCATTAAAACATTTCCAGCCCACAAGAGCAGCAGAGAAGCTGCACCCCGTGTCCGCCTGAGCATCAGAGGAACGTGCTTTATTACTTGCTTTTCTGTTTGTATTGGAGAAGAGGAGACCGAGCCCGGCTCTGTGCAGAAATCTGTCGACTGATGAAAATTTAAAACCGCCGACATGCCCTGATTAAAGCCAGTAGCCTCGAATCGCCCATTCAGAAATTCCATGAAAGGCAAGCCCCCCCCCCAAAGTACCCATACTTTAGCACACTGTAGCACCTGGGCCCTACAGAACAAACGCAAGAGTTCCTCAAGGTTCCTAGTTCCAGAGTACAGTTCCTTTGGTGGAAAGGCTTTGTCACACTAACGGCTGTCCTCTGGCTCCCTCTGCTGGTTAAAAACGCATTCACTTATGATGTGAAGTTACTGTTGGATGAGTCTGGCCTTCTTCTTGTCATCACATCCCATGAAAAAGAACAAAGCGGCAATGAATGTATCTCCTAACAAGTCGTGTGTGTGTATCACCGCCTGACATCTCTTCTTCCTCTGAGCCTCAGAGCTCCTTTGTTGTCCAACAACTATTCAAACTCATCAGTGAGCCTCACTGCTGCACGGATTGACATTGTTCTTCATCACTATTAACTTACACACTGAAGTTTATTAAGAAAACTATATATTTGTGATGTAAAGATTTACATCTGTGCAATGTTTCCCCAACGGGTTTTTAAGCAGCACCACTGACAGTTCAGCATGAAACTTGAGCTTGTTTTGATAAACATAAAACTGAAAATAACAAGGAAACGATCAACTGCTCTCAGTCCTCTCATTTTTTGACATTTGAGAGCCGGTCATGAAAAACAAAGCTAAAATAAGATTCTTAATTAAAATCATTTAAATATATAGAATTGAGTTTTTAATT
The DNA here is from genome assembly GCA_029875015.1 of Lepomis gibbosus. Taxonomy (NCBI): domain Eukaryota; kingdom Metazoa; phylum Chordata; class Actinopteri; order Centrarchiformes; family Centrarchidae; genus Lepomis; species Lepomis gibbosus. Next base: position 12,256 of record JAPMOB010202459.1, read on the forward strand.
CCACTAAACCAGTGATCTTCAGTGATTTCAGTGGGATTAAATGACTGCTTCTTCATACTAAAAGCCACCATCAAGGCTGTCATTGCATTTCTTACACAGAAGTTTGACACAAGAAGTTACAGGCTAATACATACATTATAATATTGTACATCTTTCTTATTATTAGATCAACATGTGGTCAATCAGATGCACAGTGCATTCTATAGTACTTATAACTTCTGCAACTATTTTCTTTTTGTTGTAACAAAAAACCCCTGGTTGGATTTTTGAGTCACTTACCTGCCTTTCAGTGAAATTTGACAGATAAAAAACAACTGTTATAATAAACCTTTACACTGCATTTCCATTGTAGCAGATCCTTATTCGCCAGTCTGTGAGTTTCCAGTGACATAACCACTAATCCAAGTACTGGCACATGAACCCCAGTAAAACCGTGCACACAAAAGTCATTATTCCTACAGTGTTGTTTTTGTTACTGAGTGCAGTGAATAAGCTCAAACCTCCAGCTTGATGTAGTGAAATGGTCACTCTTCAATCTTTGTTGCAGCCTGCAGATAAACGTGCACACAACAACATAAGAGGACTCATCAGTGTGGATTCTGTTTGTGGAAATAACATTACAAGAAATTACTGACACATAACTCAATCTTTCAAAACCTTGCTGTGCTTTGCACGTAGTCACACTAATTGAGAGGTTCTGCACACATTGGTCCGTGACGGTATTTAATCCCTCTTTAAAGCTGTCCTAACTGCTACTACTCTCATATTAACTATTACAGTTATAACCATAAGCATCTTTCAGCTCAACATTTTGTTTTTTTACCGCCCAAACCTTTAGGTTCACTCTCACAGCTCTCGTCAACCCCATTTCAGAAGTTGTTATCAGTAAACAAGCACTGACAAACCCGCTGCTCAGCACCAAACAGCAGACAATGTTAGCAGCTACAGACGCTGGTGAAGAGAGAGGAACATCTAGCAGCTAAAGCGGCAGGAGTTGGTTAATTTACATTAATCAGGACACCAGAAATACGACTCCAAGTTATTAATAATGTTACTGAATAGGTGACTACTTGCAAACAATTTTACCGTAAGAACTTTAAAAAGAGTAATACATTAGTTTTGTGTTTACCGCTTGTTCCAATGCTCCATGTAGTCAAGAAACTATTAATACTGCTTTAAACCTTCAAATCGGGGCAATTAAATTGGTTACTCCACAGATACAACACGTCACACTGAGGATAAATCAATACAAAAAGCTAATTTTAGAAATAATTATCAATTATGAATTTAAAAACATCTGTGGAACTACTTTTCCATGTGGACATTTGCCCTGAGGAAGGTTTTAAAACCAATAGGCTGCCTCTTTGATGATAAAATACATGCATGGATCAAAGTGCAGAGTTTTTCACAGTTTTTAAAAAACTTAACTGCCCAAAAGGCTCATGGGAACTCTGCTGTGGAAGAGTTATAGGCCTAATGTACACATGAGCTTATAACTCTCCCCTAAGAACAAAACACACACTCACTTTCTCAGTTGCCATCAGAGCGTCCAGCTCCTGAGTCCAGCCGAGGGCGTCGACCAGGGCTTGCACCCCGCTGACCACGTCACCCAGCTGCACGACATCATTGGGCCGGCGACTCCAGGCGAACTGCCCCACCAGATCCCTGTTGATGAGCAGTCGGGGGACAGAACTGCGCACAGCTCCTGCCAGACTGGCGAAGGGCTCCACCTGCAGAGCAAAGAGTCAACTGCAGCAGCTTTTAAAGCATGTTGCCTTGTTGCTGTTAGGTAATATACAAATATATATTTTTGTGTATTTTGTTATTATTAGAGTTTACTGTGGAGGTGCAGAAAGGAAACAGACGGAGAAAAGAAGGTAAGATGTGCAGCAAAGATCCAGAATCAAAACAGCCATTTGCTGTCGCCCCCAAAAACACTTCAGTTGATGGTGTAGTGTTAAATGAGCCCTTCACAACCTCAGTGGTTTTAGGTAGCACTCCCATGGCGTCCGTGTCAGTTTTGCTTGGGGACTTTTGTTGCGTGAGATATCCCCGTCTCTACTAGGGAGACACCGATCCGATACTGACTCAGATAGCTAGGTCAGGTATTGGTGACAAGGGGGGGCGATCTATGCAAATGAATTCCGTCGGCAGTGCGCCGGTAGACCTGAACATTTTGCTCTGATATCTAACATACCATTAAGGGAGTTACAAACAAGGTGTCAGTAGTTTGAAGGTATTTTTATTTTACACTGGTATCAGACACCCAAAGCCCAGGTACTGGTATCAGATGGTACATCCCGAACCCCCCCCCCTTCCTGTCAGAATATTTTCTGTTTATCCATTTTTGTATTGTTTCAGTGGGCCCAGCTTTAAACGTCATGCCATCTCTCACCCCAAACATACCGGGTCAGCTGAAAAAAAAAGTCAGATTACAGGAACATGTTTTCTGTTTAAAGAGGGTGACACTCACCTCTAGAGAGGTGCCCATGACGATGAGGAGGTCTGCCAGTGGGAAGTCTGTCAGGTACTTGAAGAAGTGCAGCGGAAGCTCCTCCCCAAAAAACACAATGTCAGGCTTGACCACGCCCTTACAGGTGGAGCACTTCGGGACCGTCCCGCTCATCACGTCTGGCTGATGAGAAACGAGATGTAAAATGACTGTGTACTGATTCTTTGACTAAAGTTTTACTGTATAAAATATTTTAACATAAAATTAAATGTCCAGATTCTGAAGTAGTTTCATCTGGCTTTTACTCACAGATTCTAACAGAGACACCAAATGTTTGTCATTTTAGGTTTGAGGTTTACTGTCTAAATAAAGTTGTCATTAATCAGATGTTTCATCACTGATGCTGCCGATGCTGTTGGATACTGATGACCTGTTCTACAGCACAAAAATGGCTCAAAACACTAACTGCTTTTTAATGCAACTTTCTGCCAGACGCATTTCACCCCCATCATCATCTGTCTGAAAAGGAAAACTTTGACGGGATGTGTGTGTCTACAAAATGTTTCTTTTTTTGGGACCAACTTTTTATAAATTTCCACACCGTCCTCATAAAGTGGCATAGTATACATTTTTTATTTAATACTTTTTGATTATATTAATTTAATCACTATATAAAAAGAAATGGGGGACAAGGAGTCATCCCCTGACCCACTGCGCCCCTCCACCTCTCTTGCCATTTCACAAATATTAAAAAGGTAATGTTGCTTGTTTTTCAGTCTATTCACGTGCATATTAATTTGGAATATTATGATTTTACACTTAGCTAGGCATGTATCCTCAAATACTCCACATATCAAAGTGAACTACAATCATATTGGCATAAAGGATCCCACCAGGTCAGCAGCTCTTTCAGTAGCCTCTAATTTTTCCTCCTACTTTAGCTTACCGATGCAAATGACAAGACCTCTATGAAAGGAAGATATCGATTGATAAACAAATAGAGTATGTGGGGGTATCATTTTGTTAATATGGATTTGTTTGGGCTGCCATTAACCACAACATCTACAAAATTCTCATTTTTCTAAATGCAGCTGAAATATAACGAAGTTACCTAAACTTTGTGGGGGTGCAGTTGGAGCTACTTTGGTCACTCTGTTAAGGATGTTTAATTCATTCTACACAACCCAAACTCATTATTATCACTGCACTATTTATTCATTCCTGCTATTTCTGTTAATGCTGTATAATACTGTAAATATCCACATCTATTATTTTTTTAGATTTTTAAAGGTTCTTTTATTCTCTTCTTAACAACTTCTACTATTATTTATCTTCCTCTCAAGCCTTCATGTGCAAGTGAGTATATGTAACAATGAATTTCCCCTCCGCGATCAATAAAATATTCTAAATTATTCTGATTTCAGAAATACCACTGAAAATGACTTCAGATGTTCCTATAAAGACTACATGGAGCAGTTGCATTGCATTTGGGCATAATAATAAATAATAATTATCTGATGTGAGACCTTTTTTCAGAAAAATAATAAACCTTACTCTAAATATTTTTATAAATCAGGGTTAGTGTTTGGGTCATCACTCACTCGTAGCTCCTCTCCCTCGTATCTCTTCAGACAGACGGTGCAGGTGGCCGTGGCAAATGTACCGTGGGCCTCCACCAACATCGCAGGAGGGATCCCTGCCACTTGATGCAGATATAAACAAGCACAATGACTTTAAAATTATGTGTAGTAATTAATTTATCATATCAAAAACAATGCCAAAAGAAGCAAAGATATGAACACATACATCGTTCCAGCCCGTCGATGTTCTGCGTGTACATCCGGAGAAGCTGACCCTTCTTGTGAAGCAGCCGTACAAAATAATGGGTCAGATTGGGCTGATAGTTCCCAGGATACAACTCCTTGGCCAGGGCGAAGAAGGGATTAGGGTTTTGATGGAAAAAGTTTATCTCAAATATGGCCTCGGCATAAGGCAGGTCATACTGCTGCAGGTTGTCATAGAGGCCGCTGCCGGGAGACCTGTCAGAGAATAATGTGCTGATAGACCCCAGAAAACACCTGACATTTACAGGAGGTTAATAAAAATACCATATCTAACCTTTTTACCTGAAATCTGGGATGCCACTGGGCGTGCTGATCCCGGCTCCGGCCATCACCACCACCCTCTTGTACTGCTGCTCTCTGATGCTCTTGGCGATGTCCTGCAGGGTCTGTTGCTCCACGGCTGCGCCGTCACCACGGAAGGAAAACCCCCGAGTCCCATTCCACCAGGGAGAGTTTGTTTGTCTGTGAAGAAGCAAAACAGGAATGAAGGAGTTTGTCTCTCAGTGTTTCAGTACTTCACTAAGGCTATATCAAGTCTGATGCTTTACTTACTTTTTTTTACAGATGCTAAATGCACTTACAATTAGAGCTGCCAGATGAACTGTACTAAATAAAACTATTGGTTGATTAATAGAAAAGTAGATGAAAATAATTTTGATTTGATTCATTTTTTCAGTAATAATGCCAAATGTCTCTGGTTGCAGCTTATCAAATGGAATGTTTTATGGTTTTCTTTAATTAATTAATTACAAGATTTCATTTTTAAAACAAATATCTTTGGGCTTTAGGCGTAGTGGTGCAGTGGTTAGCACTGTATTATCACAGCAAGAAGATCGGGGGTTCAAACCCCGGTTGCCCCAGCCTTTTTGTGTGGAGTTTGCATGTTGTCCCCGAGTTCGCGTGGGTTCTCTCCGGGTGCTCCGGCTTCCTCCCACCATCCAAAGACATGCAGGCTAGGTTAACTGGTGTCTTTAAATTGTCCTTAAGTGTGAATGTTAGTGTGAGTGGTTGTCTGTCTGTATGCAGCCCTGCGATGGACTGGCGACCTGTCCAGAATGTACCCTGCCTTTCACCCGATGTAAGCTGGGATTGGCTCCAGAACCCCCCGGGACCCTGTACGCAGGATAAGCAGTTGACGATGGACAGATGGATCTTTGAGTTTTAGACTTTTGTGCAGACAAAATAAGTCATGTGAAGAAGTCACCTTAGAGTAAGTTTTCCAGTGAAGATGCTGAACATTTGATGGTTTCAGCTTCTCAAATGTGACCAGTTTATTATTTTCCTTGTCATGCATTATATTAAACTGAATTTATGGATTGTTAGTCAGACAAAAGAAGATATTTGAAGTGGGGCTGCAACTACAACTCATCATCGACTACCCTGTCTATTATTTTCAAGATTAAACGATTAATTGTGGGTTATCGTTTAGTCTATAAAATGTCCAAAATTGTGAAAAATGCTCATCTCAATTTTCCAGAGCCCAAAGCAACGTCTTCAGATTTCTTCTTTTGTCCAACCAACAGTCCAAAACCTAAGGACTTTATTTACTGTCATAAATAACAAAGAATAGCAGCAAGGCCTTACAATTAACATAATGAAACCCGCAAATGTTTGACATTTTTACTTTATAAAATGACTGAAATGATTAATTCATTATCCCAATAGTTCATTAATTTTCTTTCGATTGACTAATCGATTAATCGTCTAATCGTTGCAACTCTAATTTGAAGGAACAACCTCTGAATGAAGGAAATCATGATTTTTTTGACATTTGATAGTCGGGAAAATAATATACAGATTAATCTGTGATTAAATTAATTTTTGGTTAATGTTCTAATCTATGTTTGGATCTGGAAAGAAGACAAATTAAAACGTATCCGCTGACTTCAAGTTTCTCAGAAATCATTCTGATAATAACTTTGTAGTGTTTTAGGAAAGCAAAATTATGCATTATGGTTCACAATATTAAAAAAGTCCCAAATGTCATTACAATAATGCATGATAACTATGAAGACACGGCCCAGCCCGACCTGAGGATACAGCATATCTCAGGCGTGCGCCGTTTTCCTCACTGTGAGGTGTATGTACAATTGTGTGTTCACTGGGACAAACAATGACAATTAAATATCACAAAATAGTCTAAGTGCTGCGTTACCTTAAACATCTGCACTGTTATATAACAGCTTGATTTGACCTTTTTTTATTTCTGATCCTACATGTTCATTGGTTCTGTGTGTGGCGGTCTCCTCACATCTATGCCAAACATGGTAAAATGTCACAATCTTGCGTGTCTGGTTAAGAAGTGTGTCTCTGATGGTGAAGTACCTGCACAGAGCTGCTGCACCTTGAGATGGACACAATAAACTCCTTTGACCCAAGCCTATAACAAAAAAACAATGTCACAACTGTCCATCATAACATCGTTCTCATCTTACTTCTTGTTCATTTTGGCTCTCTGTGTCTACTAACCGGCTGCTGAGAGGATCCTGGTTGATCTCCAACACAAACTGCGATGTAAACAACAAAGTCTGACAGGTGACATTAACGAGGAGCTCACTAAAGGAGCCATAACGCAGCTGTGACTGCAAGCTACTCTACCCACAGATATTTATTGCATAACTCCTGCTGACACCGTTTTAAACAGGCAGATTCATAAACACGGACACGAACGTTTTCACTTATAAAATCAGATAAAATAGGAAACTGATGAGCGCCTGCCTGCAGAAATGTGTTGCTGTAGTCCTTTGACCTCCGTATGACGCGGAGTAAGTTACCGTAATGTACGATGTAGCCTAACTTAGCAATAAACAGCTAGGCCGTTAGCTACCAAGCTTGGTCGCCTATTCACATATTTTTTAATAAAAATAAAATAGCATACACATAAAATTTATAGCGGTCAAGAAATTTGCTTTATCAGGAAAGAAAAAAGTAGCTTACACACTAGCTAGCTTTAGAAACGCCTCCTTCATTTCCCATGATCCTTTGCGCCCAGACACCGAGCAGACCCACAACACGGGAGGCTACTTGACGTTAGCTAAACAATCAACACTTATCAGTCCCCGAATAAAATCTAACTGCAGTTTGTCGCCACAATGAAAGATGTTACCGGGTACCTTAAACAGCAGCAGAGCAACAGCTCTACGCCGGAGATGGCGGCGGAGTGGCACATGTTGGAGGAGTTTTACAACAAAAGGTAAAAAGAAAGAAAGCCGTAGAAGTCAGCTAGCTAACGTTAGCTAGCTCATTCATTGGGAATGCACGCTGAGTCATGCACAGAGCTAGCGTTAGCTGAGCTTTGGCTAATGCTAGCCGCAAGTTTCTTCTTAAAGATCAGAGCGGAAACTTGGCTTCTGATAATACCCTTGTAAAGTAGTCGGGAATCCCGAAAATATAATTTAATGGGTTAAAACTTAAAACCGAACACCAATAATTTAGCCAAAGGGAAGGAAAGGTGTCAGTCTCTCATAAGTTTTAGCTAAGTTAGCTATTTGCTAGCGTTGATGCTCCACAGTGCACCACAAGGATAAAATAACTGTTGTTAGTTAACAGTTAGTCCTGTTTTGTAATACATCACTATGAAGGTTATAGTGATACTTAGCGTTAAAAGTAGTTTTAAAGTTGGAGCTGTAAAATAAAAATGTCCATCATTAGTTAACGATATCAGTGTTCAAAGTTAAAATAATAAAAATGCTGATATGTCTTGATTTGTCAGGCTAATAATAAAAAGTTTTACCCCCTTTGGGACGTTCAATATTTGGTGTAGAAAGTGTTATTTGTTAAAGAAATATTGTGATCCAGGTTGAGGTGTGAAGAAGAAGCTTCAGACACTGATAAAGACTTATCATACCTCCTTTTTTGAGCCCAGGCCAAGGAGATACAGTGTCAACATAAAACATGTGACCACATCAAATCCCAACACCAAATCTGTAGGATGACATCTATTGGTCCCTTTTATGTTTGTCTTAGACTCCAGTTCTACATCATATTGATATCTTTTACTATCCATGAGTTGTACTATAATCTGTTAAGTCAGTAAGTTCTTGAAAACATTCTTCTTGTAAGATTTAACCTTGACAGATTCCCAGAGAATACTGATATCTACTAGCCTGACGCCTGAGCTGCTGTCATATCATCAATCGCTCACCAACCATCACTATCAATCACCTAAATTTCACCTGTATCTGAAAGTGTTTGTTAGTTGATTTCCAGACATAAACTACAATTTTTCTTTGGAGTATGTGTTTAAGCTCACAATAGCTGTAATAATGCGGAGAACTTCAGATGAACTGGTGACTATAACATAACTTTAACTGTTTTGGGGTTTTTTTATTGACAGATTGTGGCATCAGTTGACTCTGAAGCTGACAGACTTTGTTAAAGATCCTTGCTTCAAAACAGGAGATGGCCTCATACAGGTAACCACACACAACCCAGTCACACAGCTGTGTTGTCACCGAAAGTACCCAGAACGTTTAATCCAAGGAAGGAACTACTACTTTTAAGAAACTAAATGGTTCTCTCAGCCAAACTGTTGTATGTGTTTCCACCGTTTTCTAAAGACCTGAAGGATATTCTTACTCTGACCAATGCACCATACGGCATACAAAGCGTCAGATGGCCATAATTATTTATGCAACACTGCAACAGCACAGTAACCATGGAGGATATTCAAGTTGTGAGCTGTTGATCGTGATTTATTGGTTTGCAAATGTAGTCATTCAGTCACCGGTGGGAAAAAAAACAAACAAAGCGGATTCAAAAATGCCCAAAATGCTAGACTTAGTAGCTTTTACTCGACCAATCAGCAATGTTCAGCTGTGCAAGCCCCACTTCTCAAAGGGCCGGTACTTTTGGAAGAAGAAGAAGAAGAAGGGACCATTTGGGGGAGGGTAAAATAAAGTCTCCAGTACTTAATTTAGACTTTGGTCCCTGCCGTAGAAACGTAGTACATAAACATAAAACATGGAATTTTGGTCAAATATTCACACACACAAATGAGGAGATTAGTAGAATTTAAAAAAAAATAAATTCTACTAGTATAGAGAATTGATATGATTTAATGTTTTCTGTGATCTGACATCTTTTTTTATTCTTTCTTAAAGCTCTATGACAATTTCCTCAGTGACTTCGAACACAGGTGAGATAAAAGTGTCATAAGCAGTTAAGCTACCCATGCTGCACCTGCCAGTTCAGTCATTTTTGGTTTTGCTAATTTACTATCTTCTCTCACTTATCAGAATCAACCCACTGTCCCTCATGGAGATTATACTGTATGTTGCCAGACAGATGCAAGGTAAGAACAACGTGAGGCAGCAGGAAATATTTCTTAGCAGAACGCACTTTCTTCTTAATTTCTTTTTTGTATTTACAAAACTGTTTTTTGTTTTCAGATCCAAAAGATGCCATCACTTTTCTCGAGAAGACCAAGGACAAGGTAACAAAGACCTGTAATAAAATCCTCTTCATAAAGGCTTTGATGATCAGTTTGTGATCAAACTGTTTCAAAGACTTGTTGATTCAACTTTATGGTTATTTTAAAGGCTGTACTTAAAGGTGCTGTTGAATTAGATTGTGTAATAATGACATCTGCAATACTACTATGTCAACGAGGGCAGGCTAAATACAAGAAACATTTCTTTGTATGATGCAGTACAAGTCAAAAACACCACAAATAACAGCTTCTTAAATGATCATGAAGTTAAATCAACACCTGTAAAACAGCTTCAGCAAATATTGTACACCTTGTTCTAGCTAGGTGTACCTATAAAACTGGCAGCTAAATGTAAATATATAGAATTTTTAACAGTTTTTCAGATCAAACTTTAATATGTCTCTTCTCTGGTTCAGGTGAAAAGCAGCGACGAAGCAGTCATTCTCTGCAAGACGTCTATCGGCAGTCTTAAACTGGAGATCAGTGATCTTCCTGCCACAAAGGTAACAGCTCCTGTACTCTCAGCGCTCTCTCTTTCTTTTTTCAAGCTGCTGTGCAAAAAAACTTGCCTCACATCTCGATCAGATATAACACCTTTTCAAATGTCAAGCTGCCGGTATTGTTCGCATGTGACATGCCGTTAACGCAGAGCGGCAAACACCAGCAGCTGTTAATCTACACAGCAGTGGTGCATTCCCACTCGCACATGGGCGTGTAATCCCTCTTCCTATGTGCAGACAAAAGAAGCAAAAAGCAACAGAACATACCCAACAAAGTAATCCACACTGCCATGGAAAAAATCTTAAAGCTTTATCTCCAACATCTATCAGGATAAACGACCAAGAATCTGTTACCCACGGGCCGTCAGGTCCGTCCGGCAACTTTCGGTATGTGCACACAGTTGATATGTTAACTCCATACTCATACGATACACCGTTTGAAAGCTAACATCCTCGTGATTCGACCAATGCAAACCATTTCAAGGTACAATCACCACAGCGGGTACAATCAGCGCCTCTGTCAAACCAAACAGTACAAGCAAAATTGACGCTACTCACCTATGAAGCCTCATAGAGTGACACCAAATCCGGCCCAATAGGAGCTCACATGTCCCTTTCACAGCCTACTACAGGCAACAAGATCCAGCGCTGAAAGGAAAGGCCAGCCCCTGTTATTTCGTGGCTAGGCCGAGTCAATTGCAACCAATTGTGCCGATAGAATATAAGAGTTAAAGAAATACGCACTTATTGACTTTTTGTCTTTCCAGAAACTCATCGAGGAGGTCGAGGAAATGTTGAATAACTTGCCTGGGGTGACGTCTGTCCACGGCCGGTTTTATGACCTCTCTAGCAAATATTATCGCATCATCGGGAACCATGCCTCCTACTACAAGGATGCTCTGCGCTACCTCGGATGTGTGGACATTAAAGACCTGCCAGGTGAGCAAAGGCGTGATGGGGAAACAAACACTTGGACTTCAGAAGTCGGGCTGATGGAGCAGAGGAGGTCCTTTATATTAATGTTGTTTACTCTACAGAGACGGAGAAGCAGGAGAGGGCGTTCACACTGGGACTGGCTGGACTCTTAGGAGAAGGAGTTTACAACTTTGGAGAGCTGGTGGGGTTTTCACTAATCACAGTGGTCTTTTTGTTGTCTGTCAGTGCTGGACAGTCTCTCAGCTGAAGCTTGTTGACCACATCTGCTGTTGTGTCTTTGCAGCTGATGCATCCTGTGCTGGAGTCCCTGAGGAACACAGACAAACAGTGGCTTATTGATACACTATACGCCTTCAATGGAGGCAACGTGGAGAAATTCCAGGGCTTCAAGTCTGCCTGGGGCCAGCAGGTGATTTAATAGCATATGTATAACATATACTGAGACTTTAAAGATTTAACTAATCACCATGTAAGAACTAAAAAGATGAAATGTGATAATTTCTTAAACAGGAAAACACAAATTAATGTATTTTTCAGTTTAACCCACTTTGATGTGCTGTGCCAATAAAACATTAAATAAAAGTTAGACTCACTCAGCAAAAGTTTTCACTTCCAGATATGAATATCTGGAACCTGGTCAGAGGATTGTCACTAATACATCACACTGTCATCTCTGTGTGATTTGTTTTTTCTCTCTTGGTTGTAGCCTGACCTTGCAACAAATGAAGCAAAACTGATGCAGAAGATCCAGCTGCTGTGTGTTATGGAGGTGAGACTCACTCAAATTTCAGAGTAGAATAAGTTCATTTTAATGGCATTGTTGCAGTCAGTGCATTTACACTGAGAGATGTTGAATTTGTGCCGATTACCAAACCACCCCACATCTGTTTGGGTTTTTTTGTTGTTTTTTTGCAAATCCAGATTGAGTTTTAGGCAGATAATGGACGGCAAATAGTAACCACATGAAGTGTGATTTTTTGCCAACCAACCAAGCCACATTTGGAGGTGGTTTGAAAGGCCAAATTTCCAATATGATTTCTCCAGATGCGTCTCAGTTCGGCCACGCAAATCGGCTTTCAAAGTGTCTTTTTCTTGAAACGGGCCACACAATGACAACAACCCATCCGGAGAGATGTGTCTGCATCAGAGGAGGCTTCCTCCATCGCACTCTCAGGATAGTTTGACAAAGTCTGCGACGGAGGCTGATAATGATCTGCGCCGCAACTTGATAGCGCAGTTGTTTGCGCAGATGATGGATCTCCATTGAGATCTGATTTAGAAAACAAATCTGATTTGCATACAGTCTGAACAAAGCCTTTGATAACGAAAAGAACTAGAGCCCAAAATGGAGAAAGCTGTCTTGTCTAGTTTATCATTCTCTGAATTTATAAAACCTCCTAAAGCCCACTGTGTCGCCCACTTGAGCTACTTATAAGCTGCTTAAATCGCACATACAAATATAAATGTTTAAACTTGAGTCAGTATGGATGTGCTACACATCGTTAGATTGGTTAGGTTCTCCACAGTTATGTTGGTCATTTTACGGAAACCATAAGCGCCAGTGTATTATTTGTTCAGAAGAAGAAGAGATGAAGAAAACTGAATTGCATACGGAAATAAATAATTTGATAGTAACTTATTTCCCATATTTGCTGAGCGAAAGTTTTATACGAAAGGAATTTAAGGCCTCACCCAAATATAGGCAGGGTCAGGTCATTCAGAGGAGCAAATACAAGCCTGGGCTTTTAATTGAATTTATACTGTATTAATATGTTCACCCCATCCAATTTTATTTAACCCAGCTCTAATTATAGTATAGTATAATATAATAACTATAACTATTTAATATAATCAGATATGTGGCACAAATCAGCAATCATCTGTGAGGGTGAAGATTCTCAGTCATCCAGTTCATAGTTATATTGATTACTTTACACTTTAATTCTTTAATGAAATGTATGGGGCTGATTGTTGTTATGTGATATGTATGATAAAGCGAATTCAATTGTTATCCAACGAAGGTTAAAGTCAAGGGCAGCTGGACTTGGTTGAAGATCTTGAAGTATGTTGAAGTATCTTCAATCAAGTCCAGTTGCCCTTGACTTTAACCTTCGTTGGATATCGGTGAGGGTAATCGTTTGAAATACATTTCTTAAATTAACTGTCAAGTAATTGTCTGGTTAGCGGCAAAGCTAACTAGCCCCACATGCAGATTTCAGCAGCTGGTTTAAAAGGAAGAGTCACTTTCTGGCCTGACTGAGTCATAACATTCTGCTGAAATAGTTTTAACACAGACACTCAACACCAACAAACAAAACTCTTCTAAGAGACACAGATGATGTCATTGTGAAGGTTAAAAACAAAACCAAGAATATTAAATCACTTAAAATGTGTCCTTTCCAGATGACTTTCACTCGTCCTGCAAACCACAGACAGCTTACCTTCACTGAGATCGCTCAGAGTGCCAAAATCCCTGTTAATGAGGTCAGTATGATGACAAGTCTATTTTATCTGCCCGTCAGTAAATGTCAAAAAACCCTTTGATATGAAGATAAACTGATGGGCCATAGTAGTTTCTGATGCTCATGTGTGTTTCTCTCCTGCAGGTGGAGCTTCTGGTGATGAAGGCTCTGTCTGTGGGGCTGATCAAAGGTAACATTGACGAGGTGGACCAGAAGGTGCAGATGACCTGGGTGCAGCCCAGAGTACTGGACCTGCAGCAGGTTAGACCTCACGTTGTTTTATATGCTGAAACGGATTCAGCATTTTACCTCGACCCGAATCGTGCTGATTGTGTGACATCATGTGCACATAATTATTTTCTTTCTACAACACAATTAAGAGACATCTTTTCATTTTTAGCCAGCTCCGTCGCCAATGGAAACTACACCTGCGGCAGATTAAATCACAAACGTCATGTGTGAAAGAAATGAAACTCTACAGCTAGTAGACTGTTTGTCTATTAATAATGTGAATATATTTAGATGATGAACTTAGTAGTTCAATCAAGACCTCCAGTATGTTTAATCAAGCAGCTTGTGAAAAATAAGCTGTGCGCAAAAGCACACCTGTTATGTCAATGTGTCATTGTTAACAACGTTTCATCTCATTTTAAACAAGATGTGAACATTTATTAGCTACAACCAAAAATGCAGTGTGTGTTGCTTCTCAGCCAACAAAATCAGATTACTTATCTAAATTTAATCTTTTTAATTAAGTTCAATAATTTGATGGAGGATATTACGAGTCGATTAAAAAAGGATACAGACCAGTTTCTACTGCAGCAGCTGGAATTAGATCAGAACATAAAGCAGCTAGAGGACAGCTTATTTTATTTAGTCAGGAATCTCACTCTGCTGTGGCTCAGTAATTCCACCTGAAGCTGCCTAGAACAAAGTAAAACCCTTCTCTTGTCAAAAACCTTCACGTCCGAAGTAGGAAACTAAAGTTCATTTGACAAGTGAAGTCTGCAGAAAAAACTACATCAGAGCGATTACCTGTAAATTTGAATGAGAAAGTGAAAGTGTTTGGACTCTGCCTGCTGTTTTTACACCTGTTTTCTGTTTCAGATCAAAGGTATGAAGGAGCGTTTGGACTTCTGGTGCGGTGACGTTAAGAACATGGCCATGCTGGTGGAGCAGCAGGCCCATGACATCCTCACCTGAACTAATGTCTCCTTCTATCCTCGGAGGGAAACCTCACTCTCCGTTTTGTATTGTTTTTCTTTCTATTGGATGTTTATTCTTCTGTCAAGTGTCTCTGTTTATTATCAACCTGTAAATTACACTGTGGTGTTTTACAAATAAACACTTGGTTGTAACATTATCCTTGTTGCCATGTCTGGAAAATATTGTTCAAAACATGAATAAAAATGACCAGACAACAGTCAAATTCACCCCTGCTAGGTATTATGTGTTGAAACAGTAGCTGCATTTCTAACCACTGGGGGGGGCATGACAAGCTAGTAAACCAACAGTCCTGAAATACAATCACTTTGGCTAATGTTAGCAAAATATTAATATCTCCAGCTGCCATAAAACAACCTTATCATTCATTTGGAGGTCCGTTTCTCTCAAAGATATAAATGTAAGTAATATTAGCTCCCCTATTAGCTCTGTTTTGGTCTCCAACTCTTCTTTTTAGCTGCCAGCTAGCTAACAGCTAACTTTGTCTGCTGTGAGATTTTTAAAGTTTTGGTTTTTGGTTTGTTTTCAAGCAAATATAATGCTAGTACCACATTATATGTTGTAGTTGGGTACTGTCCGAGTATACTGTGATTACCTTTTACTCCAGTAGAAGTGGAAGATGTACTCAGATGTTTCGTACAAGTAAATGTACCAATATTACAGTGCAGAAATACATGTTAAAGATCTGCATTCACAATCTGACTCAAAAGCACAAAAATATTAGCATCAAAATATACTTAAGTAGCAAAAGTACAAGTACTCATTAGGTAGAATGGCCTGTTTGACAATGTAAGTGTACATGCATTAATGTGTTTATCACTGTAATGTTGCAGCTGGTAAAGGTGAAACTCATTTTAATGGCTGTTAAAGAAAAGTGCAGTAAAAATAAAATATCTGCCTCTACAATGTAGTAGTAGTATAAAATAACAGAAAATTGAAATACTCAAAGGTAAATCACAAGTACCTCAAAATTGTACTTGAGTAAATATACAGGTGTCTGGTATTTATCAGTATTGTCAGGTGTAATTTCTTTCTAAATATAAATTTGAGGTAGCCTGTATTCACATGCAGTAGCTGGTATATTTGATGAGTTATGCCATTGGGGTATTAATTGAAAATATATTTAGGGTCTGTTTTCTTTTTTTGCTGATTTGATGACAGATTTAAATTTTGTAAGGATCAGAAAGCAATTATAAATTAGATGTAGCTGTTTTTTTGCAAGCCTTTTGTTCATATTTTGATCAGATTGTACTTTATTTCCAGTTTACAATTCACTACATCTTAAAGGGAATGTTTCTTTACATTCTTATATGTAAATGTGGTGGCTGCAGCAGTGGCTACTTTGCATAATAGGATTTTTATATGTAAAACATATGTTAAGCTTATAAAATATGGAACCACTCAATAATATATAAAGACCTAATAGTACGGCTAAAATGAGTTTACAGGGAAAGTACAGTGGATGGGAAACATCAATAACATTGTTTTCTCTGTATTTACATTAAATCTCAATGTATTCTGTGACTTTAAATATCACATTACCGAACTGAATATCTAATTACTCCCTGTTTCATAAAGTGTTATATAAATTGATATTGTATATAGTTGTAAAGTTCAAATTAATATTTAACAATTATGGGATATTTAACAGAGGATTATTGAGCAAATAGTGCCCACAGATGATATTTAGGTTGCAACTAACAATTATTTTTATTATTGATTAATGTGCTCAATTATTTTCTTGGCATATTGATTAATAATTAAGTGATATAAATATAAATATGCCCTCTGTAAGTTCCCAAAGCCCATGTTTTCATATTCACATTGCTTGTTTAATTCCATATGTAGCTCAAAAAGCAGAGATATTCAACCTATCATAGAAGACTAAGTAAACCAGTGGATTTTCACATCTGAAAAGCTGTAACCAGTGAATTTGCATTTTTGCTTAAAAACATTACTTAAAAGCTAACCTGATAGCCGCTCCACTAATCAATTTATTGACTAATTGTTTCAGTTCTAAAATAGTGTCAGAAAGAGCATCTCAGATCTATGAAGAAGACATGTGATATTTGAAAAGTCAATACCGTGACCGACCTTCTGTTTACAGCTCATACGTAATGAGCTGCTGTGATGGATTTCTCTCGGTATATTTATTGATTACTGGTGCAAAATGGTGGATGCACAAAGAACCTTTGTTCCTGAGGAACTGACATCAAAATCCAGTGTTTACTGTTGAGGTTGATTCTATAATACTAAAGTAAGCAATAAAGTAGGCTAAGAAATGCAGTGGTGGAAGAAGGACCTCAGATTCTTTATCAAAGTGAAAGTACCAGTACAACAATCTGAAAATGACTCCTACAGGTAAATGCCACACATTTGAAATCCTACATTAAAAGTATGATTATCGAAATGTGCTTAAAAACTGAAAGTAAGAGTAATTGCAGTAAAATGTCCCCTGACTGATTAGTTTATTAACACTGATAAACTGATGAATCAGCGTTAGTGCAGTGTTTAACTGTTCTAGGTGCTGAAAGGAGCTAATTTTACTAGTTAGCTAACTTATTTGCATACAATTAGCTAGTTTTAACTACATATTATACAGTTAGTTAGTTTTATCTACATCATATACAGTTAGCTAGTTTTAACT
>JAPMOB010202460.1:0-20136 GCA_029875015.1 Lepomis gibbosus
CGGGGTGGAGGTGAGAGGTTGTGAGCTGTCACTCAGAGAAGAAGAAGAGGAAGTAATAGATTCTGTTTTTACAGCTTTAGTGGACAGGAAGAGATAAACAGAGGCAGACTGGATGAATGAACGCTGCTGTACATGAAACATCAGCTGTGTGTGAAGCTCAGAGCTAAAGGAGGTTTCCCTTCTGCTGACATTCAAAATCTTTCACCAATTTCATGATTTAAAACCTGTCAGTGCCCCCCCCCCAGCCCGTTCAGACTGCAGGCCAATGAGACCCAAATACAATTTTTTTGCCCACGTGACTCAGATCTTTTTATGACAGTGTGAACAAGCCAAGTCACATGGAATCTGATCTTTTCCAGTTCAGATTTGAGCCACTTCCATATGTGGTCCAGATCAGATCTTTTTAAATGCGACCTCAGTCTGGACTGAGTCAGCTAAATGAATAAATGTAAATGTAAAATGTAAATGGACACTCAGGTCGCATTTGGTGCGACTTTGACATCACTGTAGAGCAGCAGTTCAGCTGCCGGCTGTGCTGAAGGAAACAGCTCCACAACAGGAGATCGGACTTCATTTTCTGTCTGAAACAAAAGGTCGACACCGATTGGTTTTAGTGGAGTTGCAAAGGTTACTACTCAAGCTGCATAAGTTCAGTTTTTTAACCATGACCTTTTTTTCCCAAAGTACTTTTGGTGCCTAAACAACCAAATTGCGGCGTTTCACGATGTTACACACTAGTTTTATTTTGGAAGTCTTATTTATTCGCATATTTATTCTTGCTAACTTGACCGATGAGCCCGATATGTAGAAAAACTATGCTGAAGGTTACCCAGGTCGATAAAAAGTGACACCAAGGGGTCTGACCCAGCGTCCATATGTGGCCTTCATGGCAGGAGGATGTAGGGCAGGACTGCTGGAACAGGCTGCATTAGTTTAACTGGAGCATTCAGCCCACGTTGGTCCAGTCCCACCTAGACGCTGTGACGGACTGTTTGGACCACAGCAGGTTTAGTTTGGTTGTTTTGTGCCGACACTGTGATCGAGCCAACTTGGTTTAAATAGAAATAAACCCTAAGCAGTGGATCCAAACCTTTTCTGTTCAACATCTAAAGGTTCAGGGCATCTTTGGGTTGGTTGAACTCAAACTCTTCAGAGTTTTCAGTCTCTCTGTGTTTTTTTTTTGAGCGTGTAAAGACTTGTGGTTTTCAGGTGACTTTCCCTCCACACGTCTGTCCTCAGCCGACCCTCAGCTCAGTCCATCTCTGGGGGGGTGATCCAGGGACAGAGAGAAATGTTTTCCTCAGCATCAGGGTCGCTCGCCCACTGAACCAATCAGATTGATGCTTTTCTAGGTTGAGTTCCTCTAAAGTTTAATGGGGTCAGAAAACCACAGAAACATTCACCTGAACCGACCTCCAAACATCAGACCAGGAGGAGACAAAAGAAATTCATTGATTCATTGATGAAGAGCTGCAGGAAGAGACAGAGCGAGAAGACAACACTTAAGACAATAAGTTCAGTTTTAAAGTACAAATACATAATAAGTGTTTGTTTTAAATGATCTACAATCAATATTTCAACTCAATACCAGCTGTAACTTAAAGATGGACTGAGCTGGTTTCATGCTGCAAACATAGGAAATAGAAAATAAAAAAATATATATAGTATTATTGATAAAGAAAATAAATATTATCATATAATAAGATTGAAAAAATAAAATGTAAAGCTTTAAAGTTAAACAACTTTTAAATGAATGAAATAAGTTTAGTAGACAAAATATAAAAATAAAATATTAAAACATACAACTGAAATATTACATTTAATAAATTAAAGTTAAAAATGTAATAAATAAAATGAATAATACAACTGATTTATGGATAAGGAATTAAAAGATACAATTACATAAATTAAAAATAAAATAAGTAATGAATTAAACAATCATTATGATTACTAATTATGAAACTAAATTTTAAAATATTAAAATAATAATCTATTAAACATTTGTATATTAAACATTTAAAAAAATAGGGAAAATTAAACGCTAATCTAAATATAACAAACACAAAACAATTAAAAAACACAATCAAAAACAGTAAACTAACCATTAAGATCATCATCACCCCCCTTCTTTCCCTCCCTGTGCAGACCTGGTCTCTGTTTCTGATTCAGGTCCCGGTGACCTTGCTGAGGACACGCCGCCTGTGTTCTCACATCACAAAGAGACTCGTCTCGCTCTGCAATCGGCTCCACATTTACATTCAGACGGCCGCGCCGCCGCTCGGCCCGCTGGAATGTAAATTTACCCAGAGTTCAGCTGGGGACTCGTGCGGACTGAAGAGGGAGGAGGACGGTGATCTCGCAGCCTCACACCTGTCCTCACATGACATCTCAACAATAGACTGATATAAACTCATTCATGGGCCCCGAAACTCCAGAACAGGGGCCTCCTGACCTGTCCTCCTGCTCTGGGAGAAGGAACAGCAACATTTCTTATGCAAGAAACAACCAAATCCATCTCCTCCTTTTCCCGTCATGCAGGTGTCCGTACGCATCGATTCATTAACGAGTAACAGCACTACAATAACATCCTGTTAGAAACTCACAGCTCGTGGCGTCACATCGTTACCAGCAGCTTCATATTACGGGCTGCAGTCAACTCTTTTCCTGACAGCGACCTTGGTTATCTGCAATCTTTGACTCATGTTCACCGTCTTAGTTTAGCATGTTAGCATTTGCTAATTAGCAGTAAGTACAGCTGAGGCTGATGGGAATGTTCCAGTCCGTCTGTGCAGCTTGACACCATCTATCTGTAAAAAGCTCTGATGATAAGGGGCTTGGTGGTGAAACCTGAGGCTGACAGACTCTTCTGACCTGAGTTCTCTTATTAGTTTTCCTGACAGTGATCTTCATCATCTGTAGTCTTTGATTCAGGGTCTGTCACCTGATCCCCTGAACCTGTCTGCTGCTGCTCTCTGGAGGTGTTGCTGCCGTGGCCTCACGGCGACCTGGTGATTAAAACTCTGGCAGCAGTGAAACGAACCGGCGGTCATCT
Organism: Lepomis gibbosus; assembly: GCA_029875015.1. Lineage (NCBI taxonomy): Eukaryota > Metazoa > Chordata > Actinopteri > Centrarchiformes > Centrarchidae > Lepomis > Lepomis gibbosus. The sequence continues at coordinate 3,053 of JAPMOB010202460.1, forward strand.
CAGGTCGCACGCTCGCCGTCGAAAAAAAGTAAAACAGAGCAGCTCATTGAGATTCAGAGGAGAGAGGCTGGACGTGACTCCTCTCTGCGCGCTGACCCTCTGCAGAGGAAGACTGCAGATCCTCCTTTGTTTCCTTCCTCCTCGGGTGAACAGAGGGAGTAATGACTCACTCTCATTCCCCACCGCCGGCCGCTCGCTCTCTCAGAAGTCGCTCGGCGCAGCTTCGGGTTCACTGCCTTTATTGCAGTGTGGTTTGGTTGTGAGTGGGATCAAAGTGTGATCTGGAGGAGGACGGAGGCCTTTTCGCTTCAGTGTTGCTGCTTTCCATTAACACGCTGTTTAAACCGGGACCTGACCAGCGCATCGCTGTCCCCTGTAAATGTCAGGATTTGTTATCCATTAAAAGCTCCGCAGCGGTTTTATTCATGGGTTAATGCGTGTAGGAGGAACATAATCATTGTTTGATTCCTCCTGTGCAGATTTAGATTAGTGAGTCATTAATGTAAAACATCTCAGACTCCAAAGTCTGCCTGTTTTCTGTGTACCTGCACTCTGCTCAGCCTCCTCCTTACACCACTGTCCTGTTTCCTAGTGTCAACGTGAATTAAGCCATTAGCCTTTAAGTTCTCCTCCAGACTGAAAAATAATATATAAAATCACTTTACTCATCTTTGCTAGAATGTAAAGTAGAGAGCATACAGCTTGTATAACAGTGTAAATCTGCTGTCCCCTCAAAATACATACACTGGAGCAAAGTGTCATTTCTTCAGTGTTGAACATGAAAAGACAGAATCAAATTTATCAAAAATGTGAGGGGTGGACTAATTTTAGTGTGTGTGTCCTCAGCCAATCAGAAACCTCTCTGAGCCGTTAATCTCACTCTGGTCACTCTGTCGGGTGCGTTTGTTTTCTTTCCCACAGTGACACCTGTGCAGAGGCGTACCTGTGTGAGCACTCCTTCATTAAAGCTGGTGAACCGTGGACCGGGCAGGCGGCGGCGGCGGTGGTGGCGGCAGCCTCCACGGGGTCACACCAGGACACACACTCACTTGAAGTGGCTGGAGGTGTTTCATTTCATTTCTCATTCAAGGGCTGTAGCTCTGAGGGAGGCTGCTCTGTTCTGCATGAGGGACATTTACATTTAACACAGCTATTCGACCTACATACGCTCCTGGAGAGAGAAAGAGGACGGGGTGAATGTGGAGAAGAAGAGGTGTTGAAAGAAGTAGAGGGGCTCTGAGTGACTGGTTGAATTTGAATATGAAAGCATCCGTTTTTCCTACAGTGCAGCCTGAAGGTGCGGCACTAACAGGATGACACGTCAGTTCAAACCATGAACTGAAAGGAACTCCAGCAGCATCTCGCCCTCTCTCTCTCTCTTTAGATATGTGATATGAAGCATAAATATTTCCTCAGATTTTCTGGGATACCGGTTTTTAATTTTGCAAAGACACCCTGACCTGATTTCTCCGGTCGTGCATCCAGAAACTCAGGCGGGAAAAAGTCAACCGGCGGTTTCATCTGGCCGACCAATGAGTCAGTTAATCTGCACCCAGGAGTCTGTGCAGGGTTTGAGGCTATTTAAAGCTAGACTACAGCTTTGATATGGGTTTACATCACACGGCTCTTAGAAAAGTGGTCGTAAATATGTGACAGCTGCAGGTTTAACTTTGAATAGAGGGATTTGTGGTAAGAGTCATTAGTTTGTTATGGGCCAAATAATTCCACTGAATATGCAGCTGGTTTAAACTGCTGATCATAAGGCAGCAAACCGTCCAGAGGTGGCGGCCCTTTAAGCCACGTTTTAATGTTACCCGTCCTCTCTGTCTTCAGCCTGAGGAGGACAACACACTCACCTACCTTCTCCTCCTCCCATCGGCTCGTCTCTCCACAGGTGGACCGGCTCGTCTCCACCTGATGGAGGACGGAGGTGTAAGGGTTTAAAAGTCAAACTGCAGGTGCAGTCGTTCCATCTACATAATGTACTGCAGCTTTTCATGACGGTGGGAGGAAGCGGCTTCATTTACATTCTGCATCACTGGAAAAGCTGCTGGACCACTTCTGAACAGAAACGCTCTTTTCATCTTTTCAGGGTAGTGTTGAACCAGTTACAGCCGGTGCAGGAGTGGGATGTTTGTCTGGTTGCAATGGTCCCAGTTTGAAAGTGATGCTTTGCTTGTCAGAGCCTGTTAGGTCAGACAGCAGCAGTTCAGTGACTGGACTGTCACATACAGTGTACGTAACTGTGCATTCAGACCAAACGCAAATTTAATCCTCGCAATGTTTTCTTCGTGGGGGTTTTATCTCTGGACTGCTGCTGAGCAACGCCACAACGAGAATAATCACAACTCACCATTACTCCAGCTGTATGAACACAAAGTAAACGTTTTGCTGTAACTACAACCTGATGCAGATTTGTTAAACATATGAATTCATGCTTTGTCAGGTCTGTCAGCAGGATGAAACCTTTAAAATAAGTGTTTTCTGAATGGAGTTCGGGTCGATCAGGGCTATGCTACGCTAACGTGTTCACAGTAAAGTACAACACATTACAGACACACGTTTTCTGAACTCACCAGATCAGCCTCCTCACTTTCTTTTCTTTTCCAAGTCATGTCCAGTTTTATCCAGTTTGTATATAAATATGAAGTCGTAGTCCAGCAGAGCTCTGGGTGCCGACCGACGCTAACAACAACAGTGGAACTGGGTGTGACCGGACGCTAGCTGCCGAGATGCTCGAGTGAAGATAAATCAACCTCGTAATCCCAAAAACTAATTTAATAAAAGCAGTTCAGTCAGAGCTCCTCCTGCTGGTAAACGGCGTAGCTGTCAGAGCTGAATCCAGACCGACGACGGGGGTTTATTTGTCCCGGCTCTGTCCTCGGCTTTTCTCCGCAGTTTAGCAGCTCTCCTCCGGCCAGCGCCGTTTCACTCCCCGCTCTGCCAGAAACAGTTTGAGTATCGGTGTTGTTATTTTGAAGGAGTCCTGTTGCATCTCCAGCGTTTGTATGTTTGAACGAGGTTTTTTAACCCAATCTGTTGCAGCCAGACTCCTTGTGAGCCTTCCAGTTGTGATACGTTGTGTGTGGAGGGATCCTGGTTTTAAATGTGTCTCATCAGACTCTTAGACGCAGAGTTTCTTATTTTCAGCTCTGTGTTCAGACATTTCCCAGACGCTGCTGTAAAAACCTGCTTGTCTAACCTTTGGCTAAGCGTTTCAGAGTTTTATTAGACCTCATGTACAGCAGAAGAGCTTACCAACATGGAAACATTTCATTAAAACCTGAACCTGAAAAGCAGCACAAACACTGGTTACAGTGTTCCAGTTAAAAGCAGCCATGTGTGATTCCTACACTGATCCGTGGGCTCTCTAACCCGTGACGTCATGCGGACACAGAAACTTTGAGCTCCTCCACCGAGCGTGAAATGGAGACCGACTTTGTGGACTCATAAAATGTTTGAGGTTTTAAATCCAATTCTGCCGTTTCCGCTGTGGCCACGCTCGCAGTTATGAAGCAGAAAATGTGCTCATATCCCTGGAAATCCCTGCTGCGCTGCATGTCTGCAGAGCCTCCCGCTGCATCCAGCCAGAGCAGGCCGCTGCACACTTCAACACGTTCACACCGAGCAGCACAAACTGGTCTGCAGCTTCAGAATCCCAAAAACTGGTGGATGGGTTGTGGTTCAGACCTTCGTGTCCTCTCAGGATGAACCGTCAGAACTGTGATGATCCTCTGACTTTCACGTAGCGCCATCATCAGGTCGACATGTTAATGAGTCCAACACTTTGCTTTATGACCAAATACCTGAAGAGCTGACGACATTCCCATCAGCCTCAGCTGTACGCTGTGTTTATGACCCGTTCTCACTCCCAAGACGTCACATATGGACACAAGGTCGAGACCCTCTGGCGTCAGTTTGTAACACACTGGGGGACGAACTGTAGCATTTTAACCCTAAAGGATATTTAACAGAAAGTAGGGAGGTGGTTTGGGTGGACCGGGGGGCCAGAAATCTGACTTTCAGTCAGGAGGCCCCATGAAGTCACGTAAGTAAGGCTGTTTATGCCAAACCAAGACCTTTTCCTAAATACGTTTGGTGTCTAAATTGACCGCGGAGCCCTACACTTCAAAAAGTCATTAAAGGGTCCTCAGGGTGACACTAAGGGGTCTGACCAAGCGTCCGTATGTGATGGTGTTAACTGCTTAGTAGCTAATGCTAACATGCTAATACACTAAACTAAGATTTGATCCATGTTCTTCTCTTTATTTTATGGAATTCAGCCATTTCACTTCGTTCTTACTGTAAATTAAAGCAGGAGTGATATAACTAGTGTACATCAGCTGATTGGCTCTTGCCTGAGTAGTAACTTCCAATCGTATTCCTCCAGGGTGGTCTTTATTCTGTGACATCCTCGCACACGTGTCTGACTGAACTAGCAGCTCTCAGTCACGTTTGAAGTGTACAGTAGTAGTGAGAGGTGTGTGGTGCATTGTGGGAGAAACAGCCCCGGCGAGGTGGAAACTGTGAGGCTGTTAATCTGTGGTTAAACTCTCCCTGATGTTCCTGCGTTCCCCGCTCTTTGTGGTCAGAGTGTGGTTCTGGAAACACGTCCTGATTGTGTGGGTTCTGGTTCTGGATTGTTGATTAGCTTCATTAGTTTCCCGCTCACGCTCTCCCTCTCTGTGTTGTGGTTTTGGTCTGCAGGATTACAGTCTCAGCTGAACTCCCGTAGGACCATCCAGCTCCACTAAACCCTGAAACAGTCCTCCATCTTCACATTTAACTGGAAGTTACTGCCTGCTTCTGTCTGCTTTTATTTATGTTAAAGCACAGAAACCCTGTGAGTGCAGCAGCAGCTAGAATATTTTCATCACCAGTCCCGATTGTATGTCTTATAAATCAAGGATTATATGCCTTTTGGAGGGTCTAGTGGGCGGTTTCATAGGTCCTGTAGGCGGATTTAGGGGCCAGTAATGTCCAGGGGTCCTGTAAGTGGTTCTAATGGTCATGTAGGACAGTGGGTCTCAAACCTTTTCAGGTCAAAGACCCCTAAACTGACACAAATTAGAGCACGGACCCCCATGTGAGATGATTTTTATCCCAGAATCGCCCATTTGTTAGAATGTTTGATTCCAGAAAGTGTCCATGACCAAAACAGTCATACATTCAGTTACTTTGGATGGTTTATATTAAAAATAAATGATTCTCCTTTTTCTCCATTCTCCTCCCTTAAAGAGCCTTGGGGAGGTTCTACTTGTTTTGTAAGTTGTTGTACTGTTCATTAAGGAGGCTTTAGAAGTCTGTTAGGGGGTTCTAGAGGTCACATACATGGTTCTTATGGTCACTGAGGAAGCTCAACAAGTCTTTTGGGGTTTCATGTGGTCAAAGTTCTAGGATGTCATTAGGCGGCTCTAGTGGTCCTTAAGGGGGAACTACGGGTCATGTAGATGGTTCTTGTGGTCACTGAGGAGGTTCTACTGGGTTGTTTAGGTGGTACTCCTTCAGGTGGTTCTAGTGAGTACTAATAAGGGTCTTTTAGGTGGTCACTGAGGAGGATGTAGGGGGCTCTAGAAGTCTAAGAGAAGGTTTTGGAGGTCCTTTAAGTGGTTCTACTGGTCATCTATTTCTACAGGTCTGCATGTGATTTTATGGCCTTTGAAGAGGTTCTAGGGGTCCTTTCGGTGGTCCTAGCGGTAATGAAGGAAGTCCTTGTGGTCCTTTATTTGGCTGTTCGAATCACTAGGAGGTTCTAGAGGTAATTTAGGTGAATCTTCAGGAGTTAGAGGTGTTTTTGGTGGCTGCTCTTCAGGAGGTTTCACTGGGTCCTAAGTTGACTTCAGGAGCTCTTTATCTGGTTGAACACCTGTGGGAGACTTTGGAGCATTAGAAAGTTCTTTCCACCACATCATCAAACTGCAAAAATGTTTTGGAAGGATGGCGTTCATCAGTGCAGTTGAAATGGTTCTACAGGCCTGTAGTGCCACACATTTGTTTAGAGCCGCACAAATTTACATGTTTCACCTGCTTCAAGCTGCCATGCAGTCAGAGCGAGCACCTGGTAACACAGAGATCAGGACTAGAATATATTTTGCTCATTAAACACCAGCTGGCACAAAGTGATAACATTGATGACACTGGCTGAGCCGCACACGGCTGGATTTTAGCACACGACACACGTATTCTGGCAAACCTGACGGCATTTACATTTATATTTACTCATTTGGCACTTTTATCCAAAGCGACTCACATCTGAGGAAAAGCTACAAGCATCAGTAAAGATCTACAAGTAGCAACAGAGACTAGTGAAAGCTGTTAACACGTAGCATCAGTGGGGTAAATACCAAGCTAAGAGTTAACAATCAACACAACATAACTGTAAGGGGGTAGAAGACGAGCACAGGAAGTTAGAGGTGCTGTCAGAGAGGGACGCCGCTGCTCTGATGGCGTGTGGAAGCTCGTTCCAGCTCCGTGGTGTCACAGATGAGAACAGGGACTGAGGATTGCTTTGGGTGGCAAAGCCAGGCAGCGTAACACATCAGCTGTCAGTCAGGCGAGGGTTTCGAACCGGCAACCTGCTGCCCTGATGCTGCTGACACTGTGTTCCAGACGCCACCACAGCAGCAGTATTTGTCTTTTCATTAAGACTGGACAGGTGTGTGCGATGTGTGTGTGTGTGTGTGTGTGTGTGTGTGTGTGTGTGTGGTGAAGCAGCCCACCTCAAACAGGAGTATCTGCTGAATCATCTCCTGTAGGTCTGCCGCGCACACTGAGCCAGGACCAACAGCTCGCTGGGCGTTCGCTGCTGACTAATCACTGCTGGAGGATTTACAGGTGTTGGAAAAACACACACACTTCCTGGATGTGTGGGAACTCCTTCTATGGTCATCGTTAACGTGGAGAAGTCCCTCTGAATGATGACGTCATCCTTTCTTCTGCCAATCAATGACTGACTGTCTGCATGTGTGAGTAATGATTATTTTATATTCCTGTTGGTTCCTCATTTATTATTTTATTTGTTGTGTTTTTACTGAGGTCTTCCTCCTGTTTCTGGGTTTTCATCTGAAAATCTTTGTATCCAGTTTTTACACTTGTATTGAAAGTGTCTTTGGGTCTGTTTTTTATGGCACTTTTTATAATTTTTTATACGTTTTCTTGTAGAGTGAGGCCTTAATTTGTTTTTAAAAAGTCTTAATTTACGCAGAACCCTCACTAAATAAACCCTACTTGGTTTAGTCAAGACTTAGACTGATAGATAACTGTAGATATACAGAGATCGGATCTGAGTCAGAGTCTAACTGGTTCCGTCTTGAACAACATGAAACATGACTGAAACCGGACTTTCTCCCAGGAGACATTTCCCCGTGTAAGGCAAGGAGTCGACATTGATTCTTTTTTATTTATGTTCTGTAAAGCAGGTAACATATTTACTTATGTAAGAAGTCTGAAGCTCTGTTCTCTGTCTGGGTTGCATTTAAGTTTGCTCCGCTGTTTTGACCACTTTTACTGAGATTGTAGCTCAACAAGCTGGAGTCACGGTGACGGTCGTGAGTAAGAGGAACTAAATAACTGAAGAGGTTCGACTGGTGGTGAAAAGCCTGATTCATTTTGTGTGAACAAATACTTTTAACCAGGTAAATTAAACTGTTTTAATTTTCTATTTGACTCTTTTAAAAAAAAAAAAATAAATTTAAATGTCTTTGTTTATTTCCCTGTGTGTTTTTTATGTAAAGCTCTTTGAGTTGCCTTGTTGCTGAAATGTGCCAAACCAGGAAACCTAACCGAGTAGTTTTGTTGCCAGGGTTTTACAACATTAAAAAAATGTTTGAAAGTCTAACTGGACTTTGCATATTCCTTCCTAATGTGAAAAGCGATGACCAAGTGTCCAGTCTCAGTTGGTTTGCTTAATTTGTCCTAATGGACGCATGTAGATAGTAAAGAACAGAGGCGTGAGGGAGTTCCTGTTTCCCAGGTTCAGAAAACCAGATGAGAGAAGCCCTCAGTGAGTCCAGACAGGAAGTGATGTCAGGACTTGTGCGTAGCAGTGAGTGTCTGATGTGTGTCGAGTCATCAGAGCGCGGATCAGATGTGTGCGTGCGTGGTGTCGTTGTGGGAAATGTGTGTTTGATCTGCGCCGAGTCATTAAAGAAAGTGAGTGCAGCCGACACCTTGTTGTGGTCACGGGCTGATGTCAGCCCAGGTGTGCGCGACCTCACGACCTCACGCGTACGTTTCTCCACATCTGTGTTGGACCGTTCAATCTGCGAACGGAGCGCTTCAAAGGCGTCTGGCTGGCAGCGCTGCTGTCACTGAGGTTATTCATCAAACACTGGCAGAAAGTTAAATGAGACAAATCAGGAGAGTTTTCCTTTTCCTCAGAGGGAAAAGTCAGATCATTTAGCACGTCTATATCAGACAACTCAGGAGCTGCTGAAAGATGGAGCTTTTATCTTTTGATGGAGCCGGCTAGCAGCCAGAGAGCACAGCCTGCTGCTTATAGTGAACAGGAAAGAAAGGTTAAGAATAAAAGAAGCGTTCACAAGCTCAACCAGAAGACATTTGAAGCAGTGGTGCATCTATCAAACAGGCCTACAGACGTCTTAGTGCTTGGACTAATGTTCATAACACAACGTCACTGAGGACTAACAACAGACAAGTATTCAGGTAGCCTAGCCTGGCCCGGGGCCCTGAGGCAGCTGCTGTCCGTGCTGCTCATTATCTATGCTACACAATACGGTCACTTCAAATGACTGTTCATTCAGCAGCTAAATCCAGGCCAGCAAAGCAAAACAAACAATATAACCACATCAGAAATAACACAAATGGCTGCAGTTCAGTTCAGAGAGAGAAGAAGGTGACCCTGTTTGAAGAGGAAGGTCGTTCTGCTGTCTGTCATGTGAAGTGGTCAATAACCAAGTGAGAGAATGTTCCACTGGCTTTTAGCTCCTCTGCACCAACAGAGTCAGACGAAGTTTGGTGCTACCAGTTAGCCACACTGTGCCGATCTAGTTTTCCTCATTGAACGTCCAAAACCTGATTTTCCTCTCCAGGCCCAGCTCCAGTTTTGGCGTTGGTCCTCCGTCAGATTTAACCTTAAGTGTCTGCTGCAGTGGTAGTTTAGTAAAACTTTTAGAACTCAAATCTCCACCCTCCATAGCTGCACCAGCTAAAGTCGCTAACAGCTCCCGTTATTTCATCTGAATGACGTCGATCGCGTGCTGTGATTTGATTGGCGTGAAGCCAGACAGCGGCTAGCATCATCCTGGCTGATCACAGTTTGGCAGCGGCCTCATCTGATTGGTTAATCACTTTTTTTTTTCACAAAGGGATGCCAGCTCTGCCCGTCCTCCCCGCGTACTCAGACTGCAGGTCAGTCTACGGTGATGCAATTTAGTGTTTCACCACCAACGCGTTGCATTTACAGGGGCGCTGTGTCACTTACTGTAAGATGGTGAGAAATGAGTGAGTCTTTATTAAAAGAGTCTGATACAAACAGGGGAAGCCTGGCTTCCCTTGGCCTCTGGGAGATCCCAACAGGAAGCACTTTGGTTTTTCTCAGCCAAATGAAAACACGGTTAGAAACAGTGAGGAGGTTCATCAAGGATCCAAAATAAGTTTAGAGGTGTTCATGAGAACTTTTCAGATTTCTAGTTCTTTATCGTAGAGACTTTGTTGGATCCGTAGTAACAGAGTATTTGCTCCGACGTGGCCCCGACCAACACCCACCCATGAAGCCATACTGATGCCTCAGTGTGACCCACAGTGTAGCAGCTGAGTGTGACTCATCAAAGAACAGCATTAAAGCCCTTGTTGTGGTCAGAGGGAGGAGACTCACACAAGAGACAGATGTTTCTGTTCACCTGCCTTTACATTAATCACAGAACCTCACCTGCTCTGCTTTACTCAGCTTGCTTTGCTCTGAGAGAAGGAACAAGAGCACAGAACAAAAGCAATGTGGGAAGGAAAAGGCTGTGAGAACAAGAGGAACACTGTGAAAAGAGACGTGGTGGTTTGACGGAAAGCAGGTTCAGGGTTTAGGGGTGGGTCCAGATGTCCCTCTCCCCAGAAAAGTTCCAATCCTTAGGCTTTACAGGGCCACCGTGTTCTGGATCTACACCGGGTCTCCTACCATTTGCCTGGAAAACATCCAACCTGAAGGCTCCCAGGAGGATCCGGATCAGATGCCCCCACCGTCTCAACTGGCTTCAACAGGAAGGAGCGGCGGTTCTGCTGAGAGCTTCCTTTGGATGTCCGAGCTGTCTCCGGCTACGGGAGCTGATCGCGGCCATTCTATGAGTCCACCAGAAGAGGCTCTCCGCTCTGCAGAGAATAGGCAGCGGTGTCAAGCAGCGCAGAGCAGGTCGAACCAGGCAGGAAGTCAGACACAGAACAGCGGAGAGAATATGGTCAATTTTCAAAATAAAACACCCTGTGGAGAGTCCTGATTGTAAAACAACAATAAACACTGTTAAAACAGACACAAAAGGAAACCATAGAAGCACAAAATGCAAACACTGATTACCAAATCAACAAAATCTAAACCTGTCAGCAAGGTCAGGCAGCAAAACGCTCTGATGCTGAAATGCTCCACGTGGGAAAAGCAGCCTGAAGTTAACAGAACGAATCGGGGTCACAGAGAGCTGAGAAGGTAGTATAACAGGTCAATAACGTGGGACAGGCTGCTGAGACGCTTCCAGTGGACGCCGAGCTGAGGACGCATCAAAGACGGAGACACCCTGCAGAGGAAACTCATTTCAGCAGCTTCGTTCTGCGATCTCGTTCTCTATCATATCTCCTACCTCGAGTGGCTCTGCACAGGACAGTGAAAAGATGTCGAAATCCATCTTCTCATTCCAGAAAATCCTCCACTTTCTATGCAATCACTCTGAAACCTTTATTCTTATTCCCTCCCTTAATTTAGTACCTTTACCTTTATTCTAATTTGCCAGGCTCCTTTAAAGCAGGCGAAGAAAAACCCACCGGATGTAAAAGCCTTAATGTAGTTACATAAAGTCATCACATGAAGTGGAAGCCTCACATCACATTACATAAACACTTCTCAAATTACATCTGAGGATGAATAATTCAGCACATGCAGTCATTAAACAGAGAGCTTACAAGAAGAAATCTACAGAGAATTATCTGGAAAAGGCGAGGCGGGAGAGAAAGCCACAAGAGACAATAAGAGGAAGGGTCAAAGTCTGTGTTCGTGTTCGAAGGCAGCAGGATTTGTGCATTTATTTTAGTGCGGTTGCCCTCAGACAGACATGTTTTCTCCGCTCACAGTCTGAAGTGTACGCAGTATAAATAGGATGATAAATTAAACAGAAAAACCAAACATTGGTTAAAACTTAGAGTTTCTAACAAAGACTGTTTGTGCAAAGCAGCAATTAGAGGCAACAATGGAGACTCAGGTTCCACTGAAATACACAAACAAACCTCCCCTTTCTATAAACTGTCTGTTACACAGAGACACACCAACGAGTCGCCTGCTGGTTTTTATTATCAAATGCTCGACTTTTCACTGATTTGTTCATGAAGGCTGAACGTAATTAGTGAAAAGCTCCATTTATTTTCTGCCAGCTGACCGACAAACACAGAAACTGTTCCAGTGTTCACAAATACAGATCAATAGAGAATTCCTCGTCATCCGTGAATGTCACGGTGACCTGAACCTACGGTCCAACAGCTGCCTGAAGACGTGAGGACAAACCCAACTTATAATGTGTTTCTCATTCCACAAAAATGTCTTTGCTCTCCAAAGAACGTCCCGAGTTTTTCAAGACGTCCTCACTTTAAGATAATATGCTGGCTGTCTGAAACTATGTTTGGTACAACATGACACCGTCACGCATGATGACATCAGCTGTTTACATTAAAAGAGACGTACCACCTTAAAGCTCATTCAACACCGATCCAGCTGTCAGAAAGATGCAGCGCACGCCGACACGTGTACGACACACTCGTGACCACAACACAAGTAGCTCGAGCTGCTGCGTAGTTTGTCGTCTTACTGGCGTCCCCATAGACTTTTATTACACAACAATCTAAACGTGTTTGACAGAACAAACAACATCCAGATTTATCTCTTCTATTCTCATTTATTTCCTGGGAATGGCGCTCATGAGATAATCAGAAATATAACAATCTGAAAGAGATAAGTTCCCGCTCAGCAGAGCCTCCGTCCTCTGACATACTGGGACAAGCTGGAAAAGCTGTATGTGGCACAGAAACCCCGCTCATCTGTCTCCCTGTGGCCACGACCGACCGAGCTGAGCTGTGCTGGAGCACATGAGCGGCTCTGGAGAACTGATGATCTGCAAACAAGGGCACCTGTCCAGCAGCCGACTGCCAGAGCGAGCCGCATGTTGTCTTGGCCGGGCCAAATGTTACCGAAGCCTGAAATTGGGATTTAAGGACTGTTTTTTCCTCCTGATCTAAAGTTTTGCAACATTTTCTAAACTGAGTAAGTGCCTGAGATTACAAGGATAACTGACATCCACCTAAAGGAAAAGGTCTCAGAAATACAGAGCTGCTACCGTGATGTTTGCACCGAGCCCCCTTCCTGGCACCTGAAAGGTGCCATGGGTTGGGAACACGGGCACGCCGCAGTAGGATGTCGGTCCGGCTTGAGCTGATGCTGTTGTTAATTCTTTGGACTTGGAAGCGTAATTTATACTTCTGCGGCGAATCGACGGCGTAGGCTACGAGGCTACGCAGAGGCTGCGCCGTCGCTTGACATGCACCTCCTCAAAAATGTAACTACACGTCGACTCGACCCAGGGCGTAAGCTCTGTGATTGGTCGGCTGGGTAGCCTCGCAATGCCTCTGAGCCGACTGGAAGTACCCAGCGGTTTGAAGTAACTTTTACTAGCGGCCAAAACGGCGGCTGTAACACAATAACCTGAATGAATGTGATCCATTCGCTCGCTAACATTTGAAAAGGCGACACCAGACGCACGTTTGAAATTTTACCCCCATTCACGTTAGCGGAGCGCTAAACAGGAAGTTAGCCTGCTCGTCTGGCAAAAGTCAGCACGGTGGACGCTGCAGCGCTACTGCCGACTAGCGTTTGGGGGTGTAACCGCAGAATGACGGACACACCGACGCACAAGTATAAATGCATGGCTACATGCGCAGCCAACGGCGTAGGGATGCACATAGACCCTACGCAGGAGGATAAATGGGCCTTTAGCTGGGAGATCCATGAGGACAGCCTTACTCAGCAGCCGAGGTTTGAGCTGAACTCCAGTGCCAGTAGTGACATTACACCTCAGAGAGTGGCTGCAGTGCAGGCAGCTCTAAGGACAGCCTTTCAGGGGGTCCTCTTAAGAAGAGAAGACAACATTCCCCTGGTGGAGAATCCACATGACCGGCCTTCTCAAAGGAGAATTTAGCCAATGATGTGGCAACCAAGAATTCTTTCCGTTTTGCAGCACGTTCTCCATGGCCCAGCTCTGGCTGAGATTCTACATTTGAAAAACAAGCTCAAGTTTTGCAACAGACTGGGACAGACAAAACCAGCTGGGTGTGGTGGAATTACAAGGATTATCAAGGTCCCCCAGAAGGACAAGCCCCCGTCACAGGAAGCCAGAGGTTCTGCCACAGTGGGGGACGTTTGATCCGGTCCGACTGACTGGGAAAGGTATTGTGAATACGGCACACCGTATATGTCTACATGTCTCAACACAGACGGAGCAGTGAGACTCTGTTACATCTTGATGTTTGTTTTCCGTGCTGTTGGTCCCACAGACCAGGAGCCAATCAAGAGGAAGACAGCTTGTGCAGTCTCGCTCACCACTGAGGCCACGGGCAAGGCCCAACGTATGTATACACCAGAGTGCATAGATCGCCACAAAAAACACGCTGTGGCGTCAACACCGTCACTCTGCCCCCCGTCTCTGCCCCTGAGAGAAAACAGACATCTTATTCAGGAGACTACAAAGGTCACATGTCAGGAAAAATGTAAACTGAGGTCTTTTCAAGTGTTTAAACAAATGAGCAATGCTGTTGTTTCTCTGGTGAGGACAGTTTACATCAACTGTGATGATTAAAGAGCCATTAAAATACATTTTACATGTTGGGGGGCGGGTGCACAGCTTTGTGGGCAAACACGTCTCTTAAATATTACAGCTTTGATGGCGGGCAGAGGAGAGTTACTCTGGGCAAACCGCTCGATGACAATGTTTCTGAACAAATGACAGAATTCATTTAACATGATGAACCCTCCCAGCACGCTGCCTTCTCTCCCAAAGCCTCAGAGAGCCGCTCAGCGAGCTCGTTTCCTTTTTATCTGCAAGTGAAACTATTTAAGAAAGAATGCGAGTCCTCCCGGAGGGCTGAGCGCGAGTGATTAGGGGGATTAAGAGCTCAAAGCAGATGTTTGGACACACAGCACACACCTGCAGTCAGCTCAGGTCAGGCCTCTTTTAGCTCTCCAAACAGCTCCTCGTTCTTTTCGCCTCTTTCTCGGAGTAGTTTTAGCGTGATGTGACCTCCGCCCTTCTCAGCAGTGGTACTCTGGCACCAGCACTAACTGGTGGTGAATAATGACTTGCTTGGTGTGCTTCTTTGCAGCGTGTAGTTTTTCTTGGTAGTTCTTTACAGTTCCATAGAAGCAGTAAACAATCAGCTTTTCTTCTGAAGCTCACATAGTTGAGCCGAGTAGAAAGGAACTCTGTATGTCTGCAAATCAAAACCAGCTGCTTGGTTGTGTCCCTGAATCTTTCTCAGCTCCTCCACGTCCTACCATCGGACAACTTCTCGGTCTTGGTGGGTGGAGCCTGCACGTTAACAACAGATGGCGTCCCGTGCTGTCTCCAGTGGTGAATCCCAAAGTATTAACTGGGCTTAAGTGTCTATAACAGTGGCTTTAACTTTATACTTTAAGATACGTTTTGAGTCACGAGATATTTATGACTCAAGTCACTTGAATGATGTAATTTTACTAATTTAAAAGAAATTTGTTGCTTTACTTTGGTTTCTCAGCTCCGTCCACGTGAACCACTTCTTGCCTCCACGCCCGCATGTTTAACCTGGTGTTTAACACGTAGAAAAACAAAACGCTTTAACAAGCAGCAAGCCTGCCATTGGGAGGAATTTACCGACCGTCAACCGCTAGCTTAACGTTAGCCACAGGGACTTTGTTCTCACTCTGAACTAAATCAGGTGATTCTTGAAAGCAGCAACCTTAGCAAGCTGGCTAAGAAGACGCAACATTTTAAAACCATTTGTCTTCTTTTGGTAGAAGCTAACTCCGTCACCTTTCTGTGCTGAACACGACCATCAAACTAGCGGCACGACGGTAAACAAGTCGATCCCGAGATGGTGGAACACAGAGTTACTGGGATTAATAGTTGTAATCCTTTACACAACTCGTTACTGAGGACAGTGAACACACCATCGTTAGGCCCAACAGAAGGTGAGACAGACTTTAATGATGCCATGTCTGCTCTTTGCTGCAGTTGGAACATGAAGAAAGCCACAGATCTCTGATTCAAGAGAATTTTTTTAAAGGATGACAATCGATCGTGAGTCGACGCCGACTAAACTTTCTCCATCTGACGGCTTCAAAGAGTCAGAGGCTCAATAAAAAACCGGATCTGTGTGTGTGCGTAACGTCATCGCCCTCTGAGCCAGAGATCAACAATGAAGCTTTGAACCTTTCAGGCCTGAACCTCCGAGTCCTTATAGACACAACTAACACCTGGGCTTACTGTGTGTGTGCGTCGGCGCTTACATAAAGCACTCAGAAGTCTTCAGAGGGAGAGAAGTCAAACGTTAACACACACACACCGGGGAGGGATGATGCACAAAGTGAGCGAGAGAGAAAAACCTCAGATGACAAAAAGTTAAAGAGATCTGAAGGCCTGCTGTCTCTCTGTCTCCGCCTTCTGTGGAGATGTGTGAATGTGAGCTGGAGGAGGAAGAGTAACTGAAGAGAGGGCGAGAAGGAAAGGAGGAAGTGATGACTTTTACATTAATGTTCCTTATTCCTTCATTCTCATGTTAAAGCGGGTTCTTTCCCGTGTTCCTGCTTCATCAGGTTTGTCCACGCCCCCTAAAACGACACAGGCGACCGGGCCTTAACTACGTCATGTAAGTCACGTGACGTTAAACACGTGATCAACGTTGTGAAAGAGTCGCTTCGGTTTAGGCAACAAAGCTCTAAGTAACTAACTTGGTTTCACGCGGGACTCGCTCACCGTTCTCCTGCGTGACAGCCCAGCGTTGGTTTGAGCCGTCCATCCCCTGACGCAGACGTCTTGGTGTTTATAATACAACCCGTTCTCACTGCCAAGCCGTCACACATGGACGCAAGGTCGAGACCCGTTGGCGCCAGCGTGCAACACACTGGGGATCCCCATAGTGTAGTTCATCACAGTGGGGGGGGGGGCCTGTAGCGCCAGTTTTGACGGCAAAGGCAGGTATATGATGTTTAAGAGAAAGGACTGAGTAAGGAGGTGGATGGAGGACCAGAACCCTGACTGAACCAGGATACCGGGGTTCATGTCCTGTGTGAAACAAAAAGACGGTAAATGTTTTTATTTAAGTTATGTAGGTTAGCTGATTTTTTTTACCCAAACCATCATCTTTTCCTAAAACTAACCAAACTGCGACATTTCACAGCATTAAAACGTGCTGTTTCAAACTGAGACGAATGGCAACGTTTTATTTTGAAAGATAAAGTGGATGTTCCAAATTTATTGTTGCTAACGTGACCGCTAAACACTAAAGGGTCCTGACCAAGTCTGGCCACTAGAGGTCACTGCCACAACAAGCGTAAATATGGGTGGTGATGACGCCCTGAACAAAAGACCTATTCTGTGTTGTTTCTGGGGAGGACAGGCTGGATTTTGTGCATAGCAGACAATAACTGAGATAATTCAGTTATACAGTGTTAAGATGCAGCCTTTCCATTAATCTGACAACACTTAGTTCAGACTTGCTGTCGTGACTTTTACATAAACCTGCACGCTGATTCAGACACGAGACCAGAATCCCCATCAGATTAACATCAAGTGGGTCTGAAAGGAGCTGCAGAGAGTGAGAGAAATGCACAATCAAGAGAACACAGATAAGGC
>JAPMOB010202463.1:0-13584 GCA_029875015.1 Lepomis gibbosus
ATGCCGAAAGAAGAGATGCTTGATTATCGAAGTTATTGTATTATTGTAATTACACACTATTTGTTGCCATTAATGCCAATGATTAATATTTTTAAATAACTAGGCAGAAAACACCCAGATTAAATACTTTTTACATCTATGAGTATAGCATGATTCTCAGAATTGATCTCAACAGTATTGATGGGCATTCGGAGGTTTTCTTCTAGAAAATAAAGCCGGCAGTTTCATTGATGAGAAAAAAAAACATCCCAAAACATTAAGTTCATAACTTTGTGTTGAATTATACCAACAAAAGGTAACAAAATATAAGACTAAAACATTTTGTAGCTGGGTGGATCCTGTCCAGCTGATCTCATCTTGTTTTTGTTTTTCTTTGGAAGCGTACAGCCTATTCCTCCTCTCCATTTTGGGAGACACCCTGAAAAAGTGCAGAGGTGTACTGCCCCAGCGGGTTGTAGAGGAGGGCTTCGATCTCCCCTCCGCCATTGCTACTTTTCTGGAAGTGGATTTCCAGCAGATCCTGCAGAGTCTCTCTCTCCATGACGGCAGGGATTCCTGTCAGCAGCACCGTCCGAGGACAAACCGACATCTTGGTCTGGAAGGGAAACAAAACGGACACAAGTTGTGCACTTTATCCTGTAAAAAAATACAATTCAACAACAGAATATCATAGAGGATCTGAGAGTGGAGAGCTGATTTTCTCCTGTGTACCCTGGCCTCCCTAACAAATGCTTACCTGCAAGTTTGTAATCTTTCCATTCAGAAAAGGAGTCACCCTCACTGTGTACTTCTTTTCTTGTAGCTGCACGTCATGATACTCCGTTTCTGTCAAACCTCTGGCAACTGATGGTAGAAAGAGTTTCATCAGATGGGATTCAGATCCAAACAGTGGTGAAAAATACATTCTCCTGTCTAAAAACTTAGTTCTTAGCCTATAACATGTGTATTATAATACTTATATTTGAGATTCATATTTTGTTTGTTTGTTCCCAACAGCTGTAGTCTACAATGTTCTGAATAATTACCTAATAATCATTTGTAATTTGATTTTATTATAATCTCTGTAAGAAAAACGAAGAACAGATCTTGCTTACAGTTTTTCTCCACAAAGGTGAGAACCACAGTCCCAGAGTCAGGGAGCAATTCACATTCCTCCACCTCGCCGCCGCCATGTTTTTTCTTAGAGAAATGGATCTCCAGCTTGCTCAGCAGGATGTCAATGTCCATCTTGGGCAGGTTAGAAATTAAAATGCGCTGAGGACACACCTCTGAGTCAATCTGCAGGGCAGACAGGCACAGATTAATCACAGGAAAGTAGTCTTGATACTGATCAGACTGAAGGAGGGAAAGAAAATTCAGATTTGGCACATTCAGTGTCTTTGTTGTACCTCCACCAGGTTGGGCACCATCAGCTGAACTGGTCTGGCCTCCACAGTGATGATGCAGTCCTCTGACAGATTCACATGGTGCTTGTTCATGCTCAGGATCTTCTTGGCCACTGAGGACAGAGGGAACACAGAGTTATTCAGCACTACAGGTTGGGCATAAGAAAAAATTTCCCACCTGACACAGAAAAGCATGTTGGATTTTTTTTTTCTTGTTTGTTTTAAAGTGACCGTGAGAGCCGGGTTCCTGTAGTAAGCAGGAAACTATTTCTTAGTTACAATGATAACATCCAGTCATGTGTTGCTGTAATATAAGAAAAACTCACAGTAAAGTTTAAGTTGTGTGTACATGGCAACTCTTCCTAAACTCTTTGAGGCCCCCTAGTGGCTTCATACAGGCAGAGCTACATTCACACATGTAAAATCTGTTTGTTTAGGACCAGAACCGATGTGCATCTGTTTATCTCTGTCCTGTTCATCCAATAATGTTAACTGTCCACTTTCAAATTGTAACCTAGATAACGTTATCACATGTAACCATAGATGTGATGTTTTTGTTTGGTTTTATTATCTTACTGTTGATCTCTGTAGTATACCTACCTGAATTTTATTTACCTAACATAACTGTGGGTACATATACGATTCACTCGGTTTTTAAATAAAAGTGCTCCGACATGCAAATAGGCTACAGTGCTGGGGGCCTCTTGTATAAACTCTACCTGCGCACAAAAAAGTTATGCACGCTGGTTTTCACGACCACGTGGGATGTATAAAAATGAACGTGACGTGAGAATATGCGGACCTTCCGCAAACTTTTGTCTGTTTTTTGTCTATTCAAAAAAGTAGTTTTATTTGTGTTCCTGCTTGTGAGCAACTATTTCATACTGTATTTTTCAATTGCAAAAGAAATAAAATTGGCCAAATGCCAAATCAGATTTTTAATCAGTGTCTGCTAAATGTTTCATCAGTGTGTTTTGCAGCAAGATTGGTCTGCGTTATTTGGACTTTAGGTGACGTTGGCGAACTTACAGTCATTTGCATAGTAATTTATCGGAGGAGCCAAGGCGAGTGCGAAGTTTTCGGTTGGCGTACTCACAGAATTTGAGAAGTACGTACCCACAGAAATGTCCACATGTATAAAACCAGGTGTACGCCAGGTCCTGCACACCTTTCCTTTATACATCGGAATCAACGTGAAACTGAGCGCAGTGGCATTGCGCAGCCATGCAGCATTGGTGTCACACAGTTTTTTTTGTTTACAGCAATCAAACAGAGCAGGCCTCACACCTTGAGAAAATGATGGCTTCAGACAGTGGTCTCCCCCACCCTGAGAGATCATTTGAAGATGAAGGTCTGACATGTGACACATTTATTAAAGTCGGTTTTCTGGTTTGGCCTGCATCATGACGTCTGATGATGAGGACAGTAGCGATTATACTATACACTACTATATACTAGCCATACTATATACTATTATAGTATTAAAAACTACTGCGCTCTCTTCTGCAATTATTTAATGCTATTTGATGTTACCTTGGATTTTTACAACGATGATAGGCTAATTCAGTTAGCCGATCTGAAAAGGACTCAGTAACTACATTCACTATAATATCGGGGAAAGGCAAGCCGGAGTCCTGCCACCTCACACTATCCTGTGCGTGAAAACCAGCGTATGTGACCTTTTTGTGCTCAGGCAACGTTTATATACAAGGCCCCTGGTGTTTAATATGGTAACCACAGTAGATAAATGCTTTATAGCCAAATGTATTTACACATTTTCTATCTTGAAACTGTGACTGAGAAGAACTAATGCCTTGGTTTAAAAACACCACAAATAACACAGTTTCACACATGCAGATGAATGAGAACACACTGCTGGCCGCTTCCTGTTAGATCGCCCATCTCTGTGTCTTAGACAAACTCACCTACTTCTTCCTCAAATGTAACCAGTGCAGTCCCCCCTTCCATCGGGTAAACTATATGTGGTTTCATTTCAAATGTTTGTGTCTTGGTAGCCTCTCCTGTCTCGCCCATGAACACAACCGTCTTCTCTGGTACAGCAGTGAACACCTGAAATCAAAAGGTACAGGTTTACAGGACATGTCATAGATGACTGCAGACGGCGGCGTCTCGAGTGAGATGAACTCACTTCATTCTGCTGTTCCAGATGGTTGTTTCTGGCCTCTTCCTCCTCCAGGGCTGCCTCCACTTTCTTGATCTCCTGCATCAGTTCGAGCTCCTCCAGCTTCATCAATTCCAGCCGAGCCTGCAAGACAGAAAAACTTCAGATACAAGAAAGTAAAGAGAAAAAGCAACCTATCATCATGTCTAACCAATGAGAATCATGTTTAAAATGAGAAAGGCCTTTAGTACTTATTATGATATTCTCTTCTGTTTTTATCTTTTTTTATAAAGCCTTTTGTCTTTTAACTCCGCCATAGTTCATTTTAAATGGATAACCACCTTTTAACTGTTCAAGGATGAGCTATACTGATTCTTTATATGATAAAGAATTGATAAATGCTAGTGTCTCAGACTTTTCTAACTGCAATTAACTATGTTTTTGTTGTTTTTGTCCTTTTAAACATATTTATGTGATTCTTCTTCTTGCTTCAGAGATGTTTTTGTATCCTGCAATTTTCTAAATGCTGTCTGAGGCAATTCAACTCTTGAATAGTGAACATTTGGCACTTTACCATTTTGTTTTCTTTGCAATTGTTTGTGATATTTTTGCATAATATGTTCAGGTTATTCCACTCCACTCTGAACTTTTGTAAATTTATAGGATTAGTTAGACATTTTGAGACATGCTTTTGCTTTCTGGCAGAGTCAGCTAAAAATATGCTACATAAGCCTTCCAGGCTAGCTGTTTGCCAGTTTCTAGTGTTGCTAAGCGGTGGTAACTGGTTACTGGATGTAGCGTTAAATTTTGAATGGACAGACACGAGAGGGGTATTGAGCTTCTCATCTAACGCTGCCTGTAAATATTTTTTATATCTAAGTTTAAGACACAGAGTGTAAAATGCAGAGATGCTTTGAGTTTAGGAAGTTATGTTAGTAAACTTAGTGAAAGTGAAAGTACTACAACAATTATGTAATAAAAACACAAATCTTCACATACATGATTCATGCACAGTGAAGCCCAATTGATTGGAGGAGGACTCTAAATAAAAGATCTGTACCTTCTCAATTTCGATCTGTTCTTTGTTGGAGCGCTCCTCCTCTTTCAGAGACTGGGTCAGTTTCTCGCTGCGCTGTTTAAACTGCTTCGTCAGGTCCCGCCGGTCATCTCTGGATGCGGCCACTTCCTTCTGCTCCTCGACCAGCTGTTCATATTGTTTCTGTGGACACACAAGATTTGCTTCCTTTCACTTTTCTGTTTCTCCCACGTAAAAAGGAATTGATGTAGCCTACTTCACTACAACCAGACAAAATAAAGAAGACGTCCTGTGCATCCTTTTATACACATTTCCTCAAACTCTGCCTGACATGTATTAGCATCTTTGGAAACTTTGGGATCTACAATTTGATTTAAGTACAACAAACCCAGTTCGTTTCACTTTTAAGTTTCCCCTTAACAGTACTAGTTTAATTAAATGCACTGACATGTCAAATTTTTCTTCTAGTCTAATAATCAAAAGTCTCCTCGTAGTTACAAACATGACAATTTTGGCATCTTTGGGAAATGTGAGAATTTTATCTCCCATTGACTTTGCAATGAAGGACTGAACAACAGCTCTGATGGGGTTAAAGAAATTACTTAGTACAAGGATTTCCTTTCAGTGAGTCATTTTGACATAACTTAAACTTAATTACACAGATGATAATGACTTTTTCACGGGCATTCCTCAAAACCATACAACTACACTATTTTCCATCGTTTTAAATAAATACGTGCATTTTATATTTATGGTCCACACTATATGCGAGTGGTATCTTTTACATACTGTACATTCTTCATTTTTTATATCATATAGTATATTTCATTCGTTTTTGTTTTTTTACTGAGAGTGCCTTTGTACAAAAACTTAATTGTATAGATTCCTGTGTTTCCTCAACAAATGACAATGAATTTGAACTAAGTGAACTTAACTGTATTGTTTATACAGCATGTAAATTAATATGGCATTTAAATAAATGCAATCTACTTTTATTTGTGTGAGTAGCAACTCTTTTATACTTTTGTCTTATATTTGAGTGTCATATACCGTATATATTTATCTAAAACAACATTTGTTCATTCTGTTTTCATTCACTGCTTCAGTGTCTTCTTATCTTATGTCCTGCTCTGTGCACAGAAACGTGTTACTCTTGCTACCGCTTGAGAGAGATGAATATATTCAAGTCACATTATTCAGCTCTCTGATCAACCGTGAGTTTCAGGGCACCTTGTAGTTGTTGATTAAAACTTTGATTCCCTCCACGGTGTCTTCAGATGGCTCAGAGATATCCGTCACCAAAGAGAAATCCTAAAACAAAATAACACATTGTCTCTGAGAAAGGGAAAATAGTGGAGGATATAAACACCTCACCTCATATCTTTTATATTAATATTAGTAATCTTATAAGTGAAAGTAGCTTTAAAATATGTCATAAAAAACAGAAATCAAACAAGAATATTTCAGTGCTGCTGAGAAAAGGAGTTGAGCCGATATAGAAAATGTCTGTAATGGGAATATTACAGAGTAAATTCTTATGTGTAGCATTTATTTCTAACAACATAAAGGTAGAAAAACAACATGAAAACAACAGGAAGCAGCCTCACCTCATCTGAAGACATGGTGAAAGTAATCTGGAATGAAACACAAAATGTTTTTGCATCCTGTCAGTGTATTAAATGTAGTTATTGAGACAAATCTAACAAAGATAAAGTGTCAATTAGGAAAATCAAAGTTAAACTATAAACGTATTGTGTTTGCCATGCGTTCAGATAAACAAACCACCGGCTAAAGGAGATAAAATATTGAAATATGTCAGAATAACTTTAAATAAGTCATTATCAACAAGACGTATGACAACTGAAAACGTTCATGTTACACCTACACTATCACTACATTTGTGTGTTAAACTAAACTTAATCTTACAAGCAGTTCAGTAACAACTTACCTCCTGTCGACGATCTGTGCTTTTCTTTCAGTTTCTCTTTCCCAGCAAACCCTCAACGTAGCCACGGTCTCCATCAGGGGGCGCTGCAGGCTGCGGTGCTGCATTCAGGTGCTGTCAGAAATGTAGTTTCTTTACATTACAACATGGGCGAAGCACCCACCTGATTACATTTTTTTGTTGCGATTATGACGATTTATAGTTTATAGAGTTTTAAATGGAAAAAGTATTCAGATCATTTAAGTAGAACTACCACAATGAAGAAAATACTCTGTTAAAAGAAAAAGCCCTGTGTTCAAAACCCAATATAAGCAAGTGTGCTATAATCATCATCATTAAAGTAGCCTATCGGAAAAAGTATGCCTATTCATTATGCAGCAAAGAATTATTTTATTTTATTATTACTACTGATGCATTAAAGTTTACAGTAAGCATCTATGGATTTCCAACCTAGTTTAGATGAAACCCTGCCTCATGTCTAAAGAAGGCCTCAACAGCATGAAGAATAAAAATGCAGTGCAGTGACATTCATGACTGACTTAAGTAGAAAACAAACAGTTGAAACAGTGTTTGTAAAGCAGAGGGTAGCTCAGTGTGGAAGTTGAGATGCTTTCTAGTCCCTCTGTAAAACTGTAAACAAAGAAGAAATGAAGGCAGGAAGTTGTAAAATCTCAATAAGATAAGTAAGTTGTCCACAAAACGTGTTTGGGTGCAAATGCAGAAAAAATGACTTTAACTCACTTCATCTTTTAATCTGCTCAAGTTCTTGTCAACCTTTTCTAACGTTATTGCTCAGAAGCACACTGCAGTTGAACAGAGTCTCTTTAGCTGCTAAATGCTGCACCATGTTCAAAGCTAATCTGAGTTTGGGCGCTGTTTGTTGCTGAGCAGCTCACGGACAGTTGGTTTCTAACTGAAGACACCTACAAAACAATGAGACTGAACCAACCAGTAAAGCTGTGTGTGGATAGTTAATGAGCCGAATAAATCACTTGTGTTTGCCAATGCTGTTACATCACCAGTGTACTTAAATGTTTTACATAAGATAGTAAATTTTGCAGCCAGTTTTGAATGATTGATTGATATCTTTTATTTTGAACATGTAAATAAAATAAAAAAAATAAAAAATCAGAGAAACAAAAAATAGTGGTAAAAAACAGATGAACAACAAAGTAAAACTCCATACTTTCCAGTACTTTAAAACCTCTATTTACATGTGCAAAAAGGAGTAGTAAGATGTAACACTCACTACTACCATATTTAAGGAAATAACTACAAAATAATTAGTCTACAGAGATAATAAATCTATAATCAATGAAAATATATTCAAAAGTTCTATACACATACAGATATTACACATTCACAACAATATTTTTACATACTATAAATTATTCAATATAAGCACAGGTTATTATTAGCACTGGGTTTCTCTGTACCTCGGGAATATAATTTCTTTGAACATCTTTTTAAAAAGGAATATGTTTGGACATTGTTTAATTAATTATTTAATTTATTCCACAATTTAACACCACTGACAGATAAACATAAACTTTTCCTAGTAGTTCGAAAACTGTGAGTCTTGAAATTCCCCTGAAGTCGCAGCCTCCCCTCTCGTTCAGAAAACCTTTTCTGTATATTGCCAGGCAATAAATTGCTTCTAGCCTTGAACATAATTACTGCTGTTTGAAATTCAGCTAGATTAATGCTTTAGTCTGCAAAAATAATGAGTTGGTGTGTTCCAAATATCCCGTGTTATGAATTGTTCTTAGTAGAGTAACACCAGTGAACAATACAAAATGTGGAGTGATCTGTAATCTAGAATGTGTTTAGCTTTGGGCAGGACTGAAATACTGCTAGACATCTTTGCTTGGATATGTTTAATGTGAGATTTCCAGCAAATCTGGTCTATAATCACTCCAAGGAATTTAATTTCATATACTCTTTCTATACTAACACCTTCGATCTGTAACTGAACTTCATTGATTTACAATTCTCACGTCATGCATTTAGTTTTGCTCAAATTTAATTTAATAACTTATGTGTCAAACCGCTGTTTTATTTTTCTGAATTCTCAAGTTAATTAAGTCCAGAAGTTGCTGTAAATTCTGACCAGAACCAAAGATGTTTGTGTCATCTGCAAATAATACAAATTTAAGTAGCTACTTTACATGGAGGATAAATAATTTTGGTCCCAACACTGACCCCTAGCTTCATATCTATGTCATTACAATCAGTGGATGCTTCAGTTTTGCATTTAACAATTATTCCTTTTTCTTCTGCTGCTTTATGAAACATTTCTTTCAATAAGATCATTATATGTTATTGATTATCTGTGGCATAGGAATTTCCCCAGCTTTTTCATGCTATTAATATTTTCATTTCATTGTGATATTAAACGAACCTCATTCACTGTGAAGTCAATCTACTAAATGCAATTGTTTAATTATTTGCATATAAATGAAGTCCATGAATTTTTGTCTTAGGTCCATTTACAATAAATACATTTAATGTCAATACATTCTGTGGAAACTGATGTTTGATAGATAACCTCATAACTTTCATGTATCTGACAAAGATTGTTTTACACTGTCACTGACAGCAGCCATCTTTTGAAAGCATTTAGTAAACCCATTTCAAATGGTGATTATCACAAGACCGAGATCAATAATCCTGATTGGGGCACTTGGCAGACAGCATTACTTGCACAAAAAATAAAACTGATGGCATCCCTACAATGGATTGTTTTATTCACATATCGAATCCAATCAAACAAGAACAAGTCAATAAAGAGTCAACAGTCAAAATCCATTTTTTAAACATTTATTTGTGAAAGCAAGTGAAGTTAGAATCTGAGCTTCTGGAAGAACCACTTGTTCTTGCCCGTCTTGTACCTGGAAACAGAACAAAGATTTAGCACATTAGCTGACGACACATTACAGAACTGAGGAGTGGCACCCGTTGACATGTGACCGAGGTCAACTGCGTCACATCTCGGCAAATAGCACTACCAGTATCCCACTAAAACAAACAACCGTGAAAAACAAATACATTCACAAGAAATGAATCTATAAGTGGTAGGCATTTTCTTTCCCATAAAGGATGTTGGGCGTGTCACTTCACAGGCAGTGTGCGGTAAAGGCAAAACTAAATAAACATGGAACGTGTAGTTAAGTGACAGCTCTGTCTCTGAACGTCCAAATCAGAACATGTCGACTTGATGCACTTAACTTTGAGAACTGATCATTTCAGCTTTCAGTAAGTTGACGCTTGCCCTCATTTACATCTTAACACAAAGTCTGTGACATTGAAGTAAAAAAAAAAAAAAAAAGTAATCCAACTAAACTATGTTGACTCACCTCTCCTCAAACTTGACCTTGGCCTCCCGCCTGGCTTTGCGCTTGAGAGCAGGATCCCTGAAGACGTCCTTATTCACAACAGTTTTGTCCAGAGGAATATCCACAGAGTATCTGAAGGAAAGGGAGGGAAACAACTTGTTTAAATACTCCACTTATGGTTTTATTGAGCAACGACAGGCTTTTTGACAAAAATGCTGGTGGGTACGTTTACAATGTTAGTATTACTTTATCACTGCTCAGATTCTTATCCGTTTCTGTCCACATCTAGTTCATTCAGAGTAATTCAACAGTTATTTGAAGTTAAGCAGCCTTCTATACAGCTGATACGGAGCAAAACACACTTACCAGGCAGCATATTAATAATTAGACACTCTTAACTCCATCTCATTCGTGTTCATGAGCTCTTGTTCTACAAGGTGTCTACCATCATCCGTCATGTTTAATACTGTTCAAAATGACAACTAGTGTCAGAAAAGTCACATTTCCTCACAAAAGCATTATCAAATTTACTTTAAAACACATTTCTCATTCTCAGTGTGATGTACACAATCTACCAACAGCCTAACATCAACTAATAAACGGACAATAAGAATGAAATGACTCCTGCAGCTACGCTACAATTTTTTGGGGGGAATCAACCGTTTCTGTTAGACTGCCTAATACCCAGTTTAAAAAAGGAAAAACACTGAATCTATTATCTTCA
Source organism: Lepomis gibbosus (assembly GCA_029875015.1). Classification (NCBI taxonomy): domain Eukaryota; kingdom Metazoa; phylum Chordata; class Actinopteri; order Centrarchiformes; family Centrarchidae; genus Lepomis; species Lepomis gibbosus. Next base: position 10,548 of record JAPMOB010202463.1, read on the forward strand.
ATAGCAGCAGGTCAAACATCCATAAAAGAACATTTAAAAGCTATGGTCTTGAGTTTAAGATGTTTATACTGACCCATAATATAAACTAAAGCTGGTTTGTCTTCATATAGTGATTAAAATACTGAGTTAACCAGTAAACCTTGGTGAGGAGGTTTGATGGTATACTAACAGGATGTAGTCAACATCATGCCCGCGGCATACGTTTTGCATTTTAACTTCAAATCAACAATAGTGACGTGAAGCAGGAGCAATTATTAATTATCCTGAAGGTTACCATGGCCATCAGTTTTAGTATCTACTTTTCAAACGTTTCTCAGTTTTAAATGACAGCTGGCTCTAAAAGCGATGAAGAGTGAAGCCGTACTGTAGCAAATCCCGAACGCTCTGTCATCCCAGTTGGGAACAAAACATGGCTTTATGGTCACATCTCTCTGAAATTATCCAAAAACTTTAAAAAAAAAAATGACTTAAGTCTTACCCAGTTTCGACAAAGTGTGGTGTTTATACTCCCGTTAACAGTGGAAAATAATTTTAATCTCCGCAACTAAGATGTTTTCTACTAAAGTGCGCCTTTGGAGATGTAGTTCACATCTCTTCTTACACTTTTATACCTACAGGTTTGGACTTTTTAAAATCAAAGCATCAGATATATTCTAACAGTTGGGTTTATCTTTTACACTTATTTCAAGTTTTAATGTCCATCCCAGTCCTGAAGCGCTTCGCTTGTCAGTCACCTTTTCCACAAGACACATTTTGCTTCATCAACCTACCGCCCCGTTTGTGGTGTTGGAGAGTAACTGCTTTAAGTACAGTGTCAAACATTACCACCACCCCAACAGAAAGGTGGACACTGAACACTGACCTGGTGGGCATCAGGTGGTTGTAGTTGAACACCTTGACAAAGGCCTTGATCTTGGACCTCTTGGCGATCTTCTTCTTGCCCATGGTTGTGGTCACTTTACGGGGATAGCGGTCGATGCCTGCGACCAGAGCGTGGCTGTAAGGACGGTCGGTGGTGCCATCATCAATGTTCTGCAAAGACATAAATGAGGAACTCTAATATCAAGCAGATAACAAAACAATCACTTTGATGCTTTGACATTACTGCAATTGAACATGAGATTTGAATTTGACAAAGAGTTCCTATTACATGCCAGTACATTGATTACAGATCAACCTATGGAGGCCTGCGGGTGAATGACCTTGTATACATTCACTCTAAGCATGTATATATTCATGGTAATCAGGCTCATTAAACAGCAGGTAACATCCACCCAGAGCACAGATGTTGTACCTTGACGATGACAGCCTTGCGCCCGGCGTAGCGTCCAGCTAGGACCATCACCACCTTCCCAGGCTTCATGAACTTGCCCATTTCTGCCACAAAGAAAACACGGTCAACCCCTGAGTCACCACAGCAAATTCAACACTTCACGGGTAACAGTGATGTGAACCTGACTGGGACAAACACTGAAATCTGGTGGAAGTTTCTGGTCTTTACTGCTAAGTTAGCATTAGCTTCCAACTAGGAAACGGCTTACAAACTATTTCCATATCTTGATCGCTTCGGTCTTACACCAGCTATAGATGCTGTTACCGCTGGTGAAGTTATTCTGACAATAAAAAGCTCTATACACAGTCTGAATATATAAAGTGAAGCCGTTTCACAGACGGTTCCCACGCACACAGTGCGTCTACATCAAGGAAGCTGCCATGTTGAAATGAGCTCTGCGGAGACGAAGCGCTGCACTAATTTCCAATTTTCTTGCTTTGTCAATTAAAATACACCAAAATAAGAGCCACATCTTAGCTAACGGAGTGACTCTCGCAGGTGTGGTATGATAAAAACTGTAAAAATGACAAGATGTGGGCCGATGGTAGAAGATTGTTTCAAGGGAAATTCACTCACTGATGCTGTTCTACGGCCACCGCTAACAGGAAAGGAAGTAGAGAAGGTTTCTGTCAACTTTGACCCCAACGAGCAACACACGTCACTTCCGGGTGTAATTTTCTGAGCCTGAGTGTTGATCAATTTATTATAATTCTACTATAAAAATAGAAAAAATGCATCACATATCGATTGGCTGTTAAAACCTTCTCTTTAAAGAAATTTAATAAAAACATTTATACTTTTTCCGTTTTATGAGATACGATTATCGCACAAAACGGACGTACTGTAAAACTAAACCGTAATACTACTAATACTAATACTACTACTACTAATAATAATAATAAATTGTAACCCAAAAAACAATATGAATTTTTATTTATGGAGCACTTTTCACAACCATGTAACAAAGTGCTTAAACAAGAGCAACGACAATAAAAAGATATACAATAGATAAGATACATGGTAGAAGCCCGAAAACACTTAAGAATTTCAAATAAAAACAAAAACAGTTAAAAAAATAAATGTAATCAACTAAAATCAGGAAAGGCTCTCCCATAAAAGTGTTTTAAGAAGGGACTTACTCAGGGAGGCTGTTCCCTGTTTCAGAGTCCTGGAGCCCTGAGCGCTCTGCCCCCTTTAGTTTTTAGTCGAGACTCAGGAACAGACAACAGAACTCTGCCCAAGGATCTCAAGGTGGGCCTACATGCTGCTGCGTATGGGACTAATTTTAAAGTCTATTCTAAAACGAGTTCTAGGCAGTCTGGAGTCCATCAGTAGATTTTTGGGTCAAGCAAGTTAAAAGCATGGTGAAATAAAGGCGTGTAAACTGGTCCCAGTATCTTTAAAAGTTAATATTAATCCTATTTATTATTGATAGCCCAGGCTTTTATTTGCTTCAATCATTTAACTGACCCTGCCTATATTTGGGACAGGTGTTTATATGGGACAGGCCTTTAATTTCTTTACTATGCACGTAAATCTGAATTAATAATACTTTGGTGCTCATTGTTTCTGTAAAATAACCTAAACCATTGAACTGTGGAGAATCTAACCAATCTAACAATGTGTTACATTGACAAAAGTTTAAACATTTATATTGGTATGCACGATCAAAGTGGGGTCCGGGGACAGCCAAGGGTCCTTGAG
>JAPMOB010202475.1:0-27245 GCA_029875015.1 Lepomis gibbosus
TATAGAGAGAGCACACAGGCTCTAGATTGTTGTTTTTTTTTAAAAGTCAGCAAAACAAGCACAATACAAGTTTTAAACATGCAAATGCCAAAACATGACACATTCAGATGTGTATTTTCCAAAAAGAAAACAAATATTAGAAGTTGTATGAAAAAAAATAAAGGACTCCAGCTGCTTATAGAACAATGAATGGATTTGTTCTACGATGTATGTAAGCAGCGTCACTAAACGGGCTGATAGGATTTTTTGCAGCTGAAAAATTTCTTATCTTTAATTTGCATTAAATTGGCTTGCAACTGTTTACTGAAAATTTAGTATGTAAATGGCTTATGAAATTAAGCTATTCATTTATTTTGGCACAATCCTCTTGCATGTATAGGTAAATAACCTGTACATGCAAAACCGACAGAAATTTCATAATTTTCACCATAATTTAATAACTCCAAAAAAATATGAAGTGTTGTAGTAAAACAGCATCGTCTTCTCCTTGATCAGGTTAGGACGTTTCATAAATAACACATCTGAGGTAAGAGTAAATTTAGTTCCAAGTTAACTTTCAGCTGGATGTGACTGATCCACGGCAGGGATAGGAAACGTGAATCTAAGAGTCAGGAGGGACTCACATTCTCTGGTTCCACTCCAATGTCTTTACAGAATTTCTCCATGGCCTCTGGACCCACCACCTTGTCAGGGCCAGCGTACTCGTTGAACCAGGCCAGGCACTTCTTAATGGAGAACAGCTTCTCAGTGATTGGCCTGGCACCGCGGATTTGAGGTCGCGTGAAACTACAACACAGACCAAAAGATTAGGTTCAAAAATTAAAAAAAAAACAACAAAAAATCATCTCATGTTGGCAGGAAAAGTTCAGGTCAGTTCAGGTTTAGGTGGTTAACATTTTATTATTTCTCACATATGTATAGTCGCGACAAGTTAGGACAAATGTCTGGTGCAAATAGCATCCAGACAGTTTTGTGTGTTTAGACTTATGCTCCTTTAGCTTCATTTATACTCCTGCGTAGGGTCTAGTTACGCACATAGCCAGGCATTTATACCCCCAAACGCTAGTTGGTGGTAGCGCTACAGCGTCCACTGTGTTGACTTTTGCCGGCCAAGCAGGCTAACGTCCAGTTTAGCCCTACGCTAACGTGAATGTGGGTAAAATTGTATATGTGCGGCTGGTGTAGCCTTTCCAAATGTTATCTACCGAATGGGTCACATAATGACGGTCAAATATATTGATCTACTGTGTTACAGCCGCTGTTTTGTCCGATAGTAGAAGTTACTTCCTGCCGGCTCGGAGGCATTGCAAAGCTACCCAGCCGACTAATCAGTGTTTCCGGTCCGCGTCAAATTGACGTGCAGTTAAATTTTTGATGAGGTGCACGTCAGACTACGCCGTAGGTTAGGGGGCTACGCAGAGGCTACGCTGTCTATTTGACGCAGAAGTATAAATTGCACTTTAGAGGTTAAACCAAAATGGTACAAAACACACCCAGAACCAAACTGAGTGAGAGGATGGACACAATGTTATAGTGTGAGCGAATGCCTGTCTGTTTACCTTGTAATTTTACACTTTTGCTCATTATCATCTGCTTCAGGGAGCTTCCTCTTCTTCTTCACAGGCATCACTGAACCTTTAATAGGCTTCACTAGCTGGGCTACATATGGGAGGAGGGGGTCAAATGTTAGTGGGGCAACACATCCACCTACACAACAGGATCAGGACAAAACGTGTAGGAGGAAGGTCATACCTGTGTACCTACGACTGCCTTGTCCATTAAGATCTAAGTGATTCTAGAATAAAAGAAATCCACTACTCAGGTAAAAAGGTCTCTGTACAACACTTTGATAAGCCTTAATCCACTTAGAGGTTAGACATTAAAACTGAGATATTATTCTGCCGATAACTTTAACAGTATTATCACTGTGTAAATGTGCCTTTGTCCGCTACATTTAAATACGAACAATTACTTACGAGCTTGTCCAGTGTTCCTGATGTTGTACTGCTGTCCGCCAAATGGCCCGGATTGTTCCTATGAGTAATCACAATCACCACAAGCAATATGAATTAATCAATATTAAAATATATTTATGATATGCATGTCTGCTGCCATTATCACTAAACTATGTGGCTTAAAGTATGCAGATGTTTACATATGCAAAACACTACAGTTAGAAGACAAAAAACATGGTTTAAAAAAAAACAAGGGGTAACAGATCCTTGAGTTTAAAACGGCATAGATGTTTAGAATACAATGATATAGCAAATCACAACTCTGGGAAATTAAAAACAGTAAGAACAATTAATTGTATCCTCTGTAATGACGATAGTGATGTAAACAGTACAAAAACAGTTCACATTTCAAATGTAATTTACCAGGAATATGTGCCTTCACACATTTCATTAGCCAAAGAAAGCCTGTTACCAGATGAGGTCACATTGTGTTGTTACAAAAGCTGGTGAACCTGGTGTGGCTTTTTTGGATGAGCCTTATATTGCCAGAATCCTGTACTTTGTGCAAAAGTAGTGGCTGTTTGTTCACAGAGAACTGTTGTCTGTCTAGAAACAACATCAGTTAGTCGGTTTTCCGGTTGGTCCACACCAAAACAGGGAGAACGATTTTTTTATGAACCTGGCTTAGTGCACAGGGGGCACTGTCAAAAACAGGGCCTTCCCCCAAAACTCTTGTCAATATCATAGTATGTGTAAGTATTAAAATTTACCTTATTTTGACCCATGAAAAACAGACTCAAAGTGCATAGACAGATAGACAGGTGCCATATGTTGTAGCACTGCATGTGTAACTTTTAATAAAACGGCCAATACAATAAAAGTGATTTTTGGAGATTAATATCTAGAACCATGCTGTATAAAGCAGGTTAACAAGAGATTTCCGATCCAGATTTGCTCTTGCAGTCATTTAAAAAAAAATATGCTGGCAGTTGTCACGAGCATGACTCATAATTCCCCAAATGTCAGCGTTTTAATCATCTAAGTAATGTTGGAAGAAGATGATATGTTGAATGAGGTAAAAACGAGCATTAAAAAACACGACCCGTGGTCGGTTCAGCTTGTACTCTGCGATTATCTGTGACATAACCTTACCAAGTAAACCGACTGCTGCGTCACCAGATTTATTTTTCTCCGGTGCCGTGATGGCCGTGAACAGACTTCATATAAACACTTCATATAATGCAAATGACAGGCTGGTCTAATAGATCGTTGACACAAACCATTGTTTAGAGCAAAACAGAGGTTCGTGATGTTAATTAGGGCGAGGTTTAAACCTAAATAACTAAACACGACTACTGGGTAACATTATCTGTGTTTGTTAAAATAAATGCAAGGCAAATGTTACAGGCTGTAGCAGAGGATGTTGCTTATTTAAATGCATAAAAATGTACTTTACTGTCTGAAATATGAAATAAACCAAGTGTTGTGTAAGTTACCTACTTTCAGTCGAAATTAAAAAAGGTGGAGCTTTTTTAGTTATTCTTTAAACCACATACCATCGGGTTAACAAATCATCACATTTAAGTGCTGAATCTAACATTTTAAAAGGGGTCTGGCGACTGTTTTAACCTAATATATCATTAAATAAACTGCCATATGACTCTTCCGTTGATGCTAGCTTAACGCGGCTAACGAGGTTAGGATGACCAACGTTAACGTAATCACAAAATCGTAACCAGACCTCGCATCTGATATTCGAATAAACGCCACATAAACGTTAATGACAATGTTAGTTTTACATTCGTCCAGTGTTCAACCTTCGCTGCTTGAAGACTTCTTTTGTTTACTAGCTAATGTTAGCGGAGCACTGCGGTTGTCAGAGCTAGCTAACTGCTAACGTTAGCTAATTTGTCAACACACGCGTCAAAGGCTCATGAAATCAACCTGAACCAGATTAAACCGAAGTATAAGTGAGTTGTTTGTGTAAATATTCAAAACTACGAGAAGTCATTTAGATACTTCTAAACACTTACTTCTACAGTTAGTTGTTGGCTTATAAATCTGCTCCACTTCTCCTTCGCAGGGGTTTTGGCTGTCTCCCGGCGTTTTCCGGGGGAATGGACGATACCACCGCTTTATGGGGGTGTAGAGCGAACCAAACGTTCCCGGTTACGAGAAAAATGTTTGCATACATGCGTTGTAAGACAAAAATATTTTAAATAACAACATTCAATCTTATCGTTAAAGTACTCAAATAAAATACATGACAGTTTAACTAACAGTGAACTACGCGAGGAAAACGGGTCCACCCTGCAGGTCTGAAAAAAGTTGAAACGTGCTTCTTTTTAAAGGAACAATCCGTTATTTTTGGCACTCGCGTGCGTGCAGTCCTCTCACGTTCTTTAGTGGCCTCAAAATCGCTGACCCACGAAACCCCATGAATGTAACACGAGTTTTTACTACAGGCTTTACAACTCTTATCACTGGCACCTAGCTGCACCTTACTGGGAAAAGGGTGATATCAAATGTGTTCATATGCAGTTGCTTATCAGCAAATTTATTTGGATTGCATGGTTGTGTATCTGTTCGTGCTAATAACAGACTTTTTGTCTGCTAGGGAAGAACCACATTCAAAAATACAAATATAAATACATTTATTTTTCCTCATGTTGTCCCTGACAATTTAAAACTGCTGCTGCATGACCAGAATTGTGTCTGTCATTATCCTGCTCTGATTTGATTCTAATTTTAAATTCTAATTTTAAAAAAGAAAGAAGAAAGGAAAGGAGATTTGGGTTCTTCTGTTTACTCCAACTTTTGTGTGTGAACTTTCTTAAACCAAGTCTTAACACTATAATGTTTATGTATGGCACTTATTTTTTATTGTAAGAATGCATGCAAGATATGATGAACAGTTATCACAAATCATTTTCAGTAACTTGAAGCTAAAGAGAAAGACTCTTTGAAACAAAATCTTTGGCCACCCACCATTTAGGTTGTTTGGAAGTGAAAGAAACAAAGAAAATTGAAATATCTGTCTTTACCGCTGTCTTTATTTTGCCAGGAAATAAATTATTCAATTTAAAAAAATATTTGAAACAAGCAAAACAACACAGCACATGAAAATAGTTGAACCACTCTCCTCCCACTCCAGCAACACAAAGTTTAATGTCTTTTTATTTGATGTAGTGGCAAACATTCAGCTGGTTGAGGCGGCAACTGATTGTGTTTAGTTCAAGTTTTGTCATTATGCAAGGCTACAGGTAAGTCTGCCCCTCCTGTGCAGATGGGGCTGATGGGCGAATACACTGTTTCAAATGAGAAAAACACAGCAACCATAGTCCGCTCCACAGCCTAAAAAACATTTTCATCTCCTTTAACCTCAACTAAAGTTAAACCAGATGTTTCTGAAACAGGATAAAATGACAGTTTCACCAGCTAATACTGATGATTGATTGGACAGAACAGATCTGACTGTTGTTTAACATGGTTTAAAATGCAGAATGTCTAATAAAAAGGGCAGTAAAATACCTGTTTTGTTTTTTTTAAACACAGAGGGAAGTGATACCTTTGTCTGCTGCAATTACGTGGTTAGAAAAATTTAAATATATTTTCTGTTTAGACTGTTTAAAGCTCTCTGGTCTGAGAGCTTTACAGTCGGCTCAGACTCACACATACTGTATTTCTTACTGTTTGATATACTGATACCATTGAAGCTTGTTGCACAAAACTATAGGAAGCAGTGGATTAAGGCAGCATTAAGTATGATCACCAAACCCTATTAAAAAAGGGAACTGAAGTATTTGTCAAATTCAAACTTAGAACTGGTGGGGGTCATCAGATTGAGAGGCCAGGGAATAAAATATTTTATAATTTACCCTTTGGGAGACATGAATGTCTGACAATAGTAGCTGACATATTTCAGTCTAATGGTGCACCAGCGGAAAACTGTGTGAAAACACTGAAATTTCTTAGGTTTTTCACAACCATGGATTATTTCAGAACAATATTTAACACAATCACACTTCTAAAACAGTCTCTCAAACAAAGTTTCTGTTATTGTTAAAGCTCCAGAAAATGCTGAACACATCTGGTTTCAAAGCAGACAAAATAAACCTCAAAGCATCTGGAAATTTCCAAGGCCAGGTGTTCACACTGAATCACAAGCAAAAAAAAACACAGGAGGGAAAAATCAAATTATTATAGGAAAAATCCACCCCAAAATATTTTTTTTTGTCAGTACGTAGGGATATTATTTTTAGCTCTTGTTTAAATTTGCTTGGGAAAACCAAATGAGTGGAAGCTGTTGAATAAGTGAAATGAAAGTAAGAAGTAGTGACATTCATCATTTCACTGTACTCCATGTACTCAAGGACGTTTAAAAGTTTAGAAACAGGAAATCACATGCAAAATACTAACTGAGCCAGGTCTGTGCATAGAGAATAAAACTGCATAATTTGATTGACGAGTTTGTTTCATCTCAACCAGGCAGACATGTCTGAATAAAAGCTTCACCGCAGTCAGAAAAGAGTTAACAAGGCAACTCTTTTTTTTGCAAGGAAGTGTGTAAAATGTAAATCTCATTATTACCAACATCCCAGTCTCCAAGTCACAGAGAGTGAAAAGCTGTTTTAGCATTTTGACAAACTGCAAGAATGAATTGACTTAAGTGGAAAGTGAATTAAAGTAGGCTAAAAACTGTTTTCGTATCTTAGAAGTGGAGTTGAAACAGAGGGTGAGGGTCAGCTCTATGGATATGCACTAAAGAAACATGTCCAAAAACAAAACATTCTTCATAAATATAGAATAAATACAAAAAGTTCAATCCCACACATTCAATATTGCCTTTCACCTTCTTTACAGGTCTAATATTAATGTGACCAAGTTAAATCATAGCTGTATTTTTACGACTGAGGGGGACAAATTAGTTTAAACGGAGACACCTTATTTTTTAAAGCAGTGTCAATTTTTCTTTTTGGATCAGAAGCTTTTTTTTTCTCTTTCTAATTCACTGAGTTTCTGCAGCAGAACTTGTTTTCACTGACAGCGCTGAACATGTGGAGGAGCTGCTGTAGAAATTATTTTAAAAAATAAATTATTTTAAGCAGCAGTCACATAACCCTGCAAATGTGAGAATCAACAGTATGTAAATATTGATGTGACAGTATTTCCGTTGCCTTAGCACTTTCAAATATGTTTTTAATAGCAATTCAGCCCTCAGAGGACACACACAAACACCACATGTCAATTCCCTGTATATACCTCAGAAGAAAACGCTGGAGAATTGCAGCAGATACAAATGTGTGAGGCTTTGAAGAATAAAAGCTGTGAGAAACACAATCAGCAAAATAAAGCTACATCTTCATTTCTACTGATCTCTACCAATTTCACTTTTGTCTTTTTGTCTGATGTCTCTCACCTGAACTACCCAACTGCAAATAAATCAAGAAATAGATTGTACGATTTTGTCCAAGTGTGTTTAAATTTTTAGACCTGTAAAGGGTTTGTAATTAAAACTAAACATTAAGAGTTTCATTCCAAATTGATATTTATATTTATTGTAAACTGTAATGACAGGGGGAAATAAGTATAAGTAAAAACAAGCTTCTCCCTGGAAGCAAGTAAACAGCAAGGTTAAGGTAAGTCATGACTTAAATATCATCACACAGAATGATTCAACTTTATATAGATATTGATATTAAAAATCTCATTTTGGAATAAAACCCTTGAAGGATAGGTTCAGACTGATTGATTGTAAACTCTCTGCCGAACTGTATGCAGTCCCAGTAAGCCATCACCCCTCTCAAAAAAAGAAAACAAAAATCCACAGTTCACGCAAAGCCACCATCCAACCTTGAAGCTTCGGCTGTCTGACTAAGCATATTCACAATGTTAATTGTGTTGCTGTTTTTGTTTTGAATTTAAAAAAGATACAGTATGTACTGAACAGGACATTTTGCAGTCCTCTGGTGACAAACTGCATATGTGAAGGAATATGTTTCTAAAATGCTTCCAAAAATACCTTTTGTATTTCTGTTCAGTAATTTCTTGTTACGTTTTGGGCTTGGCCGACAAACACACTGATAAATCTGTGATAACTTAATACTGGCTCTACTGCCCGCTCTGATCAACCTATGTAAATACAATGAGGTCACTGTTTTAGGTAACAGCTAACAAAACATGTGACCCTGAGCAGCTGTGGCTCAGGAGGTAGAGCAGGTGGACCGTTTTCTGCAGGTTAATCCTTCTGCCCATATGGCTTTGAACAAGACAATCAACCCCAGTTTTTTGGCCAATCAGTGCCTTGCAAACCAGCTCCACCGCCATGAGTGTGTGTGTGCACAACTGACTTTGTCTGCTGAGGTATAAAAGCGCTGTTACAGTAGCTAATATCTGACCCCAGTCCGATCACATAGGAAGGAAGAAAGAATGCACTGCAGAACAGAAACAACTTTGTGACTGATATCATTATTTCATGTCAGTTGGTTCAGTAAATTTTTTACCAATTTAAATGTGACACTGTCTTACAAAAGACATTAAATCAATGATGTTATTATGTTGCAGAATTGTTCATACTTCAATTATGTACATCTTACAGATGAAAGCGAGTATTGGAAGTGGTATTTGATGCAATTATTTAATTTATTTTTGGGATTTTTTTACTTTAATTCTATGTAAAGCACAAACTCTGTTTTGAAAGGTGCTCTATATCAGGGGTTTTCAAAGTGCAGCCTCCCTAGGGGGGGAAACAGTTCCAGGGGAGGCTCAGTGAATGGAAGTGAAACAATATTACATTACTTATTGCCTTAGTTATCGAAAGGAGATGACATAGAATAGGCTACATGTGTGAGAGCTCAGAGTAGATGTCAGAGTCAGAAACTAATAAATGCCTTAGAACTGACCTTTTTTAAAAGTATTTGGTGTAGACAGAAGGTATGTCAAACAGCAGTATTAGGCTATTTTGGCTCAAATGTTGAGTGTCTATGAGATCAAATAATATAATCATGATCTCATTGGCATCCATTAATTGAGCGAAACCTACTGAGTAAACTACAGATGTGGTGGGGGGGTGCCGTTTCCCAAGCTTTGTCTGAGTGGAGACCCGAAGTCTCAGAGTTTGAAAACCCCTTCTCTAAATTATTATGATCATCATTATAGAATCTGATGGGCCAGAAAATATAGTTTAACACCTGTTAACCCCAGTCCGACTTCTGAAACGTCACAGCGGCTTCAGGTGAATGTTGGAACAAGTTCTTGGATTTTGACCTCCATTTCTTACAGTAGACTGGATTCGACTACACCCCCTAAAATACATATCTGGTCATCGGGAATAAAACAAAATTAAAAAAATTGTAGTGATTGTTGTTTATATCTTCTCTATTGAGACTGAGGATAAAAACCGAATGGGGAATTCAAATTGCCAAAACCTGTTGCACCAAATGGCTGCTTTGTTTCAACAGTTTCACTTTGATAATAAGTGACATTTCCATCTGTGTATGTGGTGTCTGTTGGGCAGAAAGGGAGAAGAAAATGCAACACACACATCATGATGGCCATATGAACAGCTCAGACACGTTCTCATTGGAGGGTAAAAACAGCAGCTCATTCATATGAAACCTTTATCTGCTGACATTGTGTGAAGAATGACACTACGTGGATTAATGAAGTGATAATTCAGTAATGGAGCTTCTCGTCTATTTAAGTGTGTTGGGTTTCTAGTTTTCTGCAGTACTGGTCACAGTTCTAGACATTTCCCTCTTTGATGCATTCAGCTGGTATTTAATCTCACAATATCCAGATCAGGGGTCTTTACACGCCAAATAAATAGTTTGAAGAATGATTATTTTGTAACCCAGACAAGAGTCTCCAGACAATACTTGTTCACCTGTTTCCACAGGGTTTAAAAAGAATAACTAAATATCAGCATTTAAATAATGACTGGTCTTGTTTTTCCAACCTCAAACACAACCACAAAGTGTGACAGATCCTCCACTGAACAAAAACAAAAATCATAAAGCAGCATGCGGTTGAAAGTGCACATACTCACATACACACATCTAAAAGACCAGATTCACACCATGCATCCAAACACACACACACACAATTTGGCAAAATACTCCTCGGTAGTTTAAACTAATCTCCCCTCCGTGTCCGCTCCTCCTCAGCTTTCACTTGCTGCTTTTTGCATTCCCAGTTTAAAAATAAGACAAATGTAGAATAGGAGGGATGCAAAATGGCTGCCGCTAAGATGCCAACTGTGGCATTAAGTGAAAGCAAAGGATTGATATAATTTGTCCTCCCTTCCCTCCTCACTCCTCCTCCTCCTCTTTTGCAGTCCCTGTCTGATGAAAGTAAGGCAGGAAGTATTTAATTTAATAATGTCACTTTTTTCTCATTGGAGCTGCTTGCAGACGGCGCACGCTGCAGTACTTCTCCTCTGATCGACACTAGAGGGCAGCAGAGACACACAAACAGTCCGACGTCGCAACTCTACGCCTCGAAAAGACACACCGGTGTCTCACAAACACATAAAATTATCCAGAATTTTGTTGAAAAGGCTCCTCCTCGTCCATCAACACACTCACTACTACTCATCATCACCGCTCTCCTTTTCTTCAAACAAATCCTTTTGTTCCTTGTCCCTCTCCTCTTGCAGGTCAAGCGCCGGTCGCAGGCTAGGAGTAAAAAAACAGAGCAATAAAAGTGCTCCCTTCCTCGCTGCTTAGGCCATGTAGATGAAGGTGTTGATGTCTGTCTCGTCCCTCTTTATGTACTTTTGTTCGATGAGCCACTCGATCTGCTCCTTGATCATCTTCTTCTGAGGCAGGAACATGTTCTTCAGGATCTCCACAAGCTCCGTCTGCAGCTGAGCGTTGCTGATCCTCTTCCTCATCTTCATGATTTGGATGATGGCCTCCTGGTCGATAAGAAAATAAAATGTTGCACTTTTAGAAGCTTTACAAACTGTTTAGTAGACCATATGCACAAGCTCACCCCTCCTGTCCTGGCTTCATTATACTGGCTGTCATTGTATCAGACATGCAGGGAACACTAGACAAATTTATTAAAGCCTTAAGAGTCTAAAAGCAGTCAAAAGTCTAATTTAGCTCCTTCTACATCCAAGTCTATGACAAGAAGGATTTAAAAAACAGATTCTTAATTTTTCAAGTATCCAAATCCAATTCTGACATGCCCATAAGTACACTGAAAAAGGATTTGGGTCCGTGTCATTGTTCCTCCAAATATGCATTCAATGAGAGAACATAATCTGCTACTTGCTGAGCCATGTTGGAGGGGCCGTACTTAAGATTCCCACTTGATTTGTCTAATTTAGACAGCTTAGACTCATTTAATCTTCAGCTGATCTTCACAACGATTTGTCACAAAAAGGCTGTGGATTTTGTCTCTCATCTATTACATGACAATCGTGTTGGAAAGAAATCTCTTCCAAGCGTTGTTTCAAAGTACACATGGGGGTGTATGTATTGTTTTAAGACAAAATGTCCCTCCTGAAAGCTTTAGCTGTCATGATTCCTTTTCTGAATTTCACATTTTTTACAATGATCCTCTTGCCACCAGAGCCAAGACAGACTTTGGCACATTGATATACTGTGATATAAGGTTAACATTTAGGGTTTGGGCATATTTTATTTGCACAAGCACAACAACAGGCACAGAGAAGTTAATCGTGGGCATCTTTATGCACACTTTCTACTTAGGTGTTATATAGATCACTACTTCCCACCCTGTAGTTTCATGCTTTCTTGTCTTTCTCCTCTCTCCTTTTGTCGCTTTCTGCACGTGTTTATGCCTCCGGAGATGGAAACAACCTACTGCTCCCATGTTCCGACTCGACACCCGCTGCTACAATTATTATTATACATCTCAAACTGCAAACTGACTTAAATGATGCACTAATTGAAGGTTAATTTGTCTCTGTAAATAATAGGGTCAGCTGGAAGAATAGTCTTTTAGATGCCACAGAAAGGGAGTGTGCTGATATCTTGGCAAAACCAATTCATGGTTATTTTGGCGGTTTGGATCACCATGAAATGTGCTTCTGCAAATGAGAATCTTGTTAGAGCCAAAACTTAGCAGACAGACACACCGATCAAACTCTATTCCCTTAATTCCACCGCTGACGCTGTTAAAAATGATAGACATTCCAATCAATTCAATCTCCGAACTCGTAAGTTCTTCTTTTTAATCTTTAATGTCATTTTCACGAACGGACACCTTCCTGACAAATGCGACAGGATGAGTAGCCTTTTACAGTATTATGGTGGTGTAAATTATGCTGATATACAATTTTCATGAACTCATGCACAGAACACATTCACCATGTTTACACAGTCAAGTTATCTAAAGTTAGGGGGATTCGCTGAATCTGACGTGGCATACTTGTGCGAGCCCACCGTGAAAAAAAAAGGAAGAAAAAGTTTACACAAGAATATGAAAGTGTTCATGCATGAGGCCTATTGTGAGTGTTATATTTTCATACCTGAGTTCTGAGTATTCTGAGCTGAACAATTCCTTCATTCTCCTCTTCTCTCATTCGCTCTGTGGTCAGCTGCAACCGACCAATCAGATTGATCTTTCCCCGCTTCTGGACTTTGGAGTTTTTTCTGAGAAAAAAACAGTCACAAAGACACAGATGATCAATATCCTAAATATTTAAAAGTTTAACAGTCATTTATGGTTAGGTGATATCTGTTAACAATTAATATATTTGGGAATAAGAATATCATATATATTCAGTACATATTTACAATTTTATATTTAATAATGATACTTCATATATCATTGACACCTTTTGCATATACACTTGTTTATAACATATTTTAGCTGAATGAACCTGTGGACCAATAGGGACGAAAGTTCTACTTTTATCGGCATCACAAGTTTTTAGATAATAAAAGTACTTTGCTTTGAGACAGGAAGTATATAACATAAATTTCTAACTTTTAAAAGCACCATAACATACATGAGTGAAAATTCCTGGTTGACGTAGAAGAGTGTGCTGTCTGTGAAGTCTTTGGGCGAGCTAACTGGAGGGTCATAAGACAACACCTGTCTCTTCAGCTTGGGGAAGGCCACCAGAGACTGCACATAGAGGAGAGAGCAGAAGTAGTGACGTTTAAGATATGAAATAGCATCAGTTTGTATGTCATAAAAACTTCCAACGTGTGTGTGTGTTTGCCTCCCTACAGATGCTGCCAACCATCCATACAGTCCCTTTTCATTATGGTACCACCATCCACACTGTCTGATGCACTCTGACTCTGACTGACTCTCCTAGTCAATTATCTCCTACTCTGATTATCTGTAACACCTATAGAGGACTGCAAAACATGACTGCGTTATTCCTGCATAATTTAATACCTGTCATTATGTGCTCTTTAACTTCTCTGACTCCTGCTGTTGTTTTTGTAGATGAAAAAAAGTAGTGATCCTGGAGATGGTGTCTAATTTTTTGATAAACTAATCCAGTACTAGAACCTACTTGCAGCATCAGTGAGCTAGGATATTAGCAGCCATCGAAACGTTCCATCTCAGCTTTATTAGGTAGCCACGCAGTACCTTGTTACCCACACGTGACAAAGAATGAAGTTAACCTCAGTAAATATCTAAATCCTGTATGCTTTGTACGTAATGTAATTTGGTGGAAATAAAGCATTTATATCTGACCCAGAGTGTACGACGTAGCTCTGCGTCAGGCAGCTCTGTGGCCAGTTTGAGGTTCTCAAAGCTGATTCTCTCTCTGGGTCTTTGGTTCCAGGCGAATAACACCGCCAGCTGGAACGTCGTCACCTCCAGGTCGTACTGACCCACCGCGTTTTTAAAGGTGATCTGAGCAAGAGGAGAAAAAAAGGAGAATGTAGAGAAGGTGATAGGAGCAGAGTGTCCTCTTACTGGTAAGACAGCAACCGTTCGATTTGGTAGCCTGCCGGAAAGAATACATTAGAGAAAATACTCAGGACTGCAGCTAAAATTACTGCCCGCTCCCTCCCATCTCTTTCTTCAATTCATTAAATTCAGCTTCACTGTAATGCTGCCAGTATAGACCATCAGAACTGTTTGTTGGATGGTCGAACAGCGTTGGAAATCCAAAGAGATGGTGAGAGGATAGAAAAGAAAGAAAAGAAACAATAAGGAGGAGAGAATAATAGTAGAGAAGTGAGGATGAATATTAGGAAGATAAGGTTGAGGGAGAAGAGAAGGAGAGGTTGCATGAACAAAAGGAACATTTATCCCAATCATTTCTAAAACCAATTTCCATATTTCAAGAGCGAAGAAAGCTGCATTTTAACTCCCTGGGATTCTGATTGCTGGCTCTTTATGGCAGCAGGAACCCTGCGTTGTCTACTTTAATAGATAATGCAGTACTCACAATGCCGTTGGACATGAGGTGATGCCAGTGGAGTTTGCGACCGCTGTGATTCCTCTTGTAGAACTCTTCCACCTCAGGGATCAGGTCCTCCAGCTCAGTGGGCAGCGAGACAAAAACTTTCTCACTGCTTCGTGACCAAGCTCCGGCGTTCAAGATTTTAATGTTTACACTGTCCGCTGCAAGCGAAAAGGGGAGAAGAGCCCTCACAAAGTGCAGCTTTAGCATATACTCTTTTGTGAAAAGAAACATTTATGTTTGGATTGCAAAATAAGCCACGCATTATAGTTTATTTATTTACCATAAATTAAGTAGTGTCAAATTAATCTTCATTCACCCAAACGCAGCTTGCTCTAGGACAACATGTAGATGAGAGGACCGAAGGTGCTAAGCTAAAGCAATATTTTTTTAAGATTTTTTTAACTTTGATAAAGTCCTCAAAACTGCTTTAAGCAAGACACCAACTCCCTTCAGTTCATTCAATCCAACCAAGTACGTTGTCATTGGTGCCTCAAAAAGTCCAGAATGCATCCAAATCCTGATAAACAGCATCATTGCTCTAATGTAATGTGTTCATATCCTCACAGATTATGTTGCTACTTTAAAAGAGTGATGGAAAGACAACCAGATGAAAGGAACATAATACCACAAAGTGGTAATGTTACACTGATCTTCTGTCAAGTTGGTTTACCATTTTTATGTAAAGGGATTCTGTGTGCATGTGTGTGTCGCGGGGAGGAGAGGGTGGTACCTGGCAGTGCCAGCTTGTTGTGTTTGTGCATCTCTTTGAAGACCTGATTGAGGTCCTCTGAGACCTTGATGTCCTGAAACATCCTTGCCAGCTTATTCACATAATCAGCAGGCATTCCTACTTCCTACAACACAAAGGACGAGAAAAGAGAACAATGTAGCAAAGGAGAAATTAATTCACTACGCTTTTTTTTTTTTGAACAAACAAAATGTTTCTGTTGCAGAGTATCAAAAATTATTAAGTACAGAAGGCATTAGATTCTTGGTAAAATGTTTTGGTCTTGTTTACTTATTGTTTGGCCAGATATTTCCTGATTTAAAAAATATTGCAAATTGTCAACAGTGGTTTGTGAGAAACCTCGACCAATAAAGCCATGCAGGGCTGGCAGAGCCGACAAAGGCTTTTCTGAACGTTGATGATGTGTTGGATGGGTGCTGCTCTGCACAAACTGAGGAAAGAGCCTGTCATCTCCTGCTCATCATCTACTTTTACCTACCTTTCCTCACTGTAATATTAACTGTACATATTTTGTTGTGTAGACAGTACTGCTAAAACAGAGCAGTGCAAAAGGTTTAGACAGTATTAGATTTAGGTTAAGTTCTTGCACAACTCATGTTGCTAAGACGAAATTAAACACTGATGCATAGGGGTTAGTTTGTTGTTAAATAGGAAAAAAAGATTTTGTAGAAGATCTCCAGCACAGTTCTGGTGAAACTCACTCTCAGCCACTCCACCATGTTTTCTTCAGTCTCGCTGTCTGCTGAAATGTCCAGAATCAGGCGTCTGGTCAGGTGAGCTTTGTGGTAACGCATGAACACGTCTTTATTTTGGACGTATTTCAACACCAAGAGCTGCAAGAAGAGAAGAGAAAAGTCTGAGAACAGAGCAAAAACAGAAGGCAAAAGGGACTGAAGTGGTCTGAAAGCAGATCACCTAAAATCAGGCTAGCTAGCTGAGCCCAGTTTAGTAAAAGCAAGGCTGACTAGACAGACACTCACCACTTCTTTGAGTTTGAACTCGATTTCCTCTGAGGTGAGTTTCTTGCTGAGAGGAGTTTTCCTCAGCAACATGTCACAGTAGTTTGCCAGCAGCTCAGGACACTTTGACTCCGGCTGAGTCTTCATTCCCACACTGGTTTGATGGGGAAGTACACATTAACACAGACACATACACACCACAACTTTGTGACCAGGCTTAATCATTGTGCATTACTACATTCAGAGTTAACAATGGGTCATTCTACATATACAAAGGCAAAACAGTTCCACTCACCCTTTCTGTTTCAGAGGCAGCTCTAGTTTGAAGATTGTGGCATCATTGACAACAGCCTTGTAAGCCTGCAGGGAAACAGAAGGAATTTAAAAGTGATTACCACCATTGTCATAACAGAGTACAGCAGAGGCCTTTCTATAAAAGGTCAAAATACACTGAAATGAATGATTTCCCAGAGCCCAAAGGTGGCATCCTTAGATCACTTCTTCTGTCTAAGCAACAGTTGAAAACCACCAACAGTATTCAATTTACAAAACTGAGAAAAGCAGCAAATCATTACATTTGGGGGGGAATTCAATTTCTGTCAGACAACTAATCGATTCGTTGATTGATCATTTCTGCAACAAGAGACTGCAGAGTTTGCTGGACTCTTAGAAAAGCTTCGTAACAATGGACCAGAATATAATGTGATGGGGAAGGATGAGTAGTTTGATCTGTACTGTGGATCATAGATCCATTCAAGAATCTCTGAGTTGAATATTTATATCATGACATGTAGACTGTCATTTGTTTTAGTTGAACGGCCTTTAACTGGCATTTGATTAATTTCTTTATGGAGTCAGTTGTACTAATTTCAGGTTATGTAAAAACAAACTTCAGGGAGTGAGGGTTTAGTTAGTGTGCTGAGTTTAAAAGAAGCTGTTTATCTTAAGAGGAATTCCCTTGACAGATTTTGCTGCTGAGTGTTAGTTGTGCAGCGCATTGGAAGAAGGATAAAACAGACCTTATCTCTAGCTGTGAGGAAGCGAGGGTCGTCATGGAAGGCCTCCTTCACCAGCTTACTGAAGCGGTTAAACAAAGTCAACAACTGCTCCACATACTTCTCAGAGTCCTGGACAAACACACACATAAAAAAAAAAATTACGTTATGTTGTGAAAGGCTCCCTCCAATATTAACTTTGGTCTGTTAAGGAAATTCTAACTTCTGCATCAAATCTACTAGTCTAACATGCACCTTCCCAAAAATGGACCAACACATCACAGACTGCAAGAACTCTGATTGATCGGCTTGATAGCATCGCATTTCCTCCTATATATTTCCACCTTGTCCTCCTTCTGCCTGAACCAGTTCAAGGGTCATTCATACAATCTCCCCCAAAGCTCTTGTTTCTGTGTTTTAGTAATTTCACTAAAAGTAACTCCTGCTCAACAACAATCATCCCCAACTCCAACATGAGCCACTCAGTTTCAGTCAAGGGCGAAGTCTCAAAACAGTTTGCAACGTTTTTTGATTGAACAACTTGTTTCCTTGCAACGGTCCGCAACATGCTTCGAGGTAAGTTTTCTTCCATTTGGTGGGTGTGTTACTGATGTTACCCAATCAGCTGTGACAAGTTTGTAAACACAGCCCTGTTAAAAAGGCAGGAAAATGCAGTGCACTTGCGTACACAACAGGGTGTTCGAGGCACCACCGTTTCCATTGAAAAAAACTCAACACGGTGAAACATAGAAACCCCACTGCCAACTAGTGCTTTGGTGGTGTACTCACAGAGTTTAAACGCTCACAACAGCACGGCTACCTCCGTACACTTGACGCAGAAGTATAAATTGGCCTTTAGTCATTTTTTTAACTACATATGTTATGTTCTCACTCTGAGTTCTGAAGTTGTCAACCAAAATGTTGCTGCTCTAGAATGCACGTAACTCACAATAAGTTTCCTGCTCTAAATTTATCTACTATACCACATGCTTTAACTAACATTTCACGACTCAAATTAAGGAGTTGCAAGATTACTTTTTCTTCTTCCTTCTGCTGCTCTCCGTAGGGGTCACTACAGAGGATCATATGTTTAAATCTGGCTGGTAAACCTGACAACACCCTACCCTGCCCTACCCTTTTGGTTCTCCTTTCGTTTTTAATTATCAATCCCTTGTTTAGAAAGAATCTCTTTTGGTTATATTTTGTTCTTTGGTTTAGCAGCACCCACTTGCCCTATTTCTGTTTGGACTTCTGTTTGTTTACCTTTGTTTAATAAATAACATTTCCACTTTACCAAGTACATCTGGCTTATGTTTATGTCTCCGCTTCCCCTAGCGAGCAGGGACATAACAAATGGGCTGGCTTGAGCATCCCCAGTGGCTGTAGTGCAACCCAGTGTTAAGTGTCTTACCCATAGACACAACATGTGAGCAGGAGGAGTTGGGGATCAAACTGAAATTTCTAAATTGTATAATTCTGACTATGAATAACTATTGCAAATAAGTTGATGAAGTAGTGTAGTCTCTAATATATACTGTCTACATGATGTATTGTAAGAAATCGACATGAGATTGAGGAGATGTGCTAATTAATTGTTCAAGTGTGTTGCGTTTGTGCACGTACAGTAGTGATAGTCTCAGCAGCAGCCACCATGTCTGCCAATCCAGCATTGATAATATGTTCTTCCAGGTCTTTCAGCATGGGATCAATCCCGCTGGGAACCTTGTCCATTAGCGAAAACATGAGGTGCAGCTCTGCTCGGGAAGAAGAAAAAAACACAGAACAAGAAACATGCCGGGTGAATCCAAAACTTCCTCGACTTGCAAACTTAAGGGCTCATGGACAGATAATACCAACAATACCAACATCAATAATAAGTATATATATTTAATAATAGTAGTATATGCAATTATTATATAGAAATAATAACAACAATTGGTGGTAGGCATGATAAGACTGGTGTCTACTAACGCTGTAAGTGAACCGCATTGTAAAGTACAACAATACACAGCAAATCAAAAACAGGAAAACTGTCATGGGAAAAAAGACAAAAGCTCATAAACTATAACTGTTGTTGGCAGGTTGTGGAGCTGTGCTGGTCCCCTTGGCAGGAAACCAGCCAACCCTGACCGAAGCTATTTCTCTTTTTAAAGTCTACCTGGCTGATGCAATAGTGAATGTTGATGCCACTGTGTCTAGCAGACATTAGAGTCTGTGTCTTGCAAAACACACAAGGCTAACTTTATCATGCTACATTTAGAAGGAACACATGCCATTAATGTAACAACAGTGCAGCAGTACTCACTGTCTGTCTCGTTGCGTTTGATCATCCCTGGACATTCAGCTAGGATTGTCTCTTTGAACGAGGTCACCAGAGCATTCACACAACACTCCATAAGCTGTGTGGATAAACATAAAACAAATACAGACTCATTTTAAGGGCAACTTTGAAATAACTTAACAGGCAATAAATACATTTAAAGTAGGGGTAGACAACATTAGAGAACTAGCAAGAGACAGCTAGATTTTGAAACTATATAAATAAAAAAATGACCACCTCCTCCCTTTAGGCCTCCCTCCAAAGCCATATAAGTTTATTTCTGTTTACCATTTTTAAAATTGTTTTTACCTTAATGTACATTGTCTGCTACGTAGCAAAAGAGAAATACAAACTCAGTTTCACTCTACAACCGATTGTATTGTGATTAATTAATGAATTAGTTGACCACCACACTGACATATTATCACCTCACAAATTTGGCAAACATGTTACTAAACACTTCCCTATTTATGCACGTGGGCAGCATGGGGCAACATTATCATTTATTTAAAATCATCTTTGCATCCACCCCAACAAATTTAAGTCCAGCATTCATCCTTATGTGAACTGTGTTTTGGTTTCTAACAACTGCTAAGAAAAACAACTGTCTCTTTGTCAGATAAATGTTCCACTTTCTTCATCAACTACTCTTTAACTTAACTTTAAGTTAAGTAGCTGAAAACTACTGCCTACTGCATCTAGAAACAATCAGCAGTGAGACCAAAACCATAGCTGAGAGACACTAAAAGACCCTCAAAGCTAAAGGTGATGGAAATTGTGAAGACGGTTAATAATTCTCCATTAGGTCTACAAGCGGGCCCTCTCACATTACAGTAATTTAATCCACTGTTAATATAAAAATAGTGATTAGAGCAGTTTTTAGAGATCCTCATCAAAAACATTGTTACAAAAAAAGCAAATATATAATTATCAGATTTTCAAATATTAGAATCGGTCTTAACCATACAGTCTGAGTCCGGCTCTTTTATACAGCTCTACAATCTAATGACCTGATAATACAGAAAAGTAAATTAAGGACTTCATGAGGTAAACTGGCTAAAAAGAAAAGAAAATAAACATCAGATCCTGTCAATGACACTTACTGCTTGAACAGAGTTACATTCACGACGTGTTTCTAAATATCTAAGTGCTCTCTTCTCCTCTTCTCTCAGCTTCGTGTCTGCCTACAGGGAAACACATATTAACACGAGGTTACACAAAAACTGAATAAACTAACCATTAAAACTCTCTCATACATTTACACAGGGTGTTCTCTTCACACTTTTCCACAAAGTTTAGCTTAATGCTATATTAAGGTGAAACTCTCATTTACACATTTGCAATTTGTAATGTCTTACCCCATATAGAAAAAATCATTTGGGAACTAAAATAGACAAACATTTGGATGACATTCTGCACTATAAAAACACAAGATGTGCTAGTTTGCATGGTTGCATCTTCATACTAACACTTATACTTGTAATAATCAATGTTATTGTAGCGTACATATTTCATGTAGTTCTGGACGCCGTTCTGTTGCAGGTAAGACGGTGCCTGTGTTCTGTAAAACCTCTCTGTGGAGTCCAGATAGGCTTTCTCAAAGTTATCCCTGTAGATCTGCAGCTTGTCTTCTGGGTTCGAACACAGGTTCACTGGTGGGAGAAAAGGACAGGACAGGACAAAGAAGGGGCCATTAACTGATACAAGTTTGTATTTCTACACATATTAGCAATAATGTGTTCATCTCCGTGTTTCTGTGCCCTCCTATGTGTTTATTCTGTCTGTTTTGGGGGAATTATTTTGCTTTGTTGTTCTGACTTTATTGATCTAATGTGATTCTATTCTAGTTTATGGAAAAGGTCAGACAAGATCCGCCTACTATTTTCATAGTTCCCATCAAACACGCATTGTCAAATAATCATCACAAAGCAGAACAAGCAATATAGAGACACAAACACATTCATCACACAGGTGGTTGTAATCTACATAACCGAGTGTCAATCTCCTCTCAGATTTGACCAGTCAGAGCAGAGCTGGTTATATCAGGGACAAAGCATGCCTCTATGGAAACGGGCAAAACTAAAAACAAATATTATATAAGAAAATAATATATTTATTACATCAAAATTTAGTCAAAAACAAAGCATGAATCACATAAATGTTTTAGAGGAAAAAATTATAATAGAAACTACTACTGTATATAGACATTTTATTTCTGTCTTACCGTATGACTCTCGTACTCCTATAACCAGCTGGGAGTCAAAGGCCTCCCCCTGCCTCTCAGCATGCACCAGCTTCATGGCACTGTCCTGCAGGCGACTCTTAATGTTGCAAAAGATTGACTCGTTCCACGTGTCAAGCATCAGCTGGACAAAATAAGGTAAGGGCAGCAATGAATAGCACATTAAGTGCACCAAAACTGTGAATAAATAATAAGTTACCCTCCGCGACCTGCCATCCAAGAATAGTAAAGCTCAACCTATTTATGAAGTGCTTTTAAGGAAACTTTTTCTATCTGCCTGCTGAATCATATTCCCTCACCCACAGCTTCCTCCTTTATCTCAAAATTATTATTTTTTTCAGAGGGATCAAACAAATATCACACGATTCATACTTTGAGCTGTTCTTTCATAGGAGGATTTTTAGGCTTTAGCTACTCACTACAGCCTACTTGAACACTGATTTACAAATATGTTTTCCTCTATGTGAGCTACTTCTCACATCCTCTGCATCTCTTCTGGCTTCTACACCTCCTCTCCTTTTTTCTCCTGTCTTAACTTTCTTTAGTTTCTTATTATTTAAGATCAATCTTTCTTGTTACATCTCGCCCCCTCTTACGTTTCTATTTCTCTCCTGCTCGAGCACACTGGGTTCAACTTGCTCCTGATGTTTTCCTAATCTAGTTCACCTCCTCCTCCTCCTTGTCCTCACCCTTTTCTTCTCTGTGCTTGTTGCTGCTCAGATTTTCGACTCATATCTTGACCTCTCAACTTGTGGCGTTTGCCACCTCCTCCTCTCACCTTGCGTACGATGCTGTCCTCCATATTTGTCTTCTTGTTGCTGCCCTGTTTGCCCATCAGTGTAATCTCCAGCTGACAGAAGGGTTTGGGCAGGATGTCACACTGGGTGAAGAACTTCCTCCACTCTACAATGTAGGCCTTTAGCAGTGCTGTATCGTCCTGGTGGCTCAGCACCCGCTGCCATGAAAACAGAGTCAAGCTAAATGCAGAGGTGATAAAAAAAATCAACCCAGCTTTGTTCCCTGCAACAATTGCTCTACGCGGCTTTCATTTTCACCAGTTCTGAAGTTTGTAGTTTCACAGCATCTGCCTTAACATCTCTTTTATGTTACTCATACGCACAGGTATATCAAAGCGTAAAAACAGAAATGCCTCATGTTTGAATCTGGCTGAGGACCTTTGCCGCATCTCTAGCTCCCTCATTTCCTGTCATCTCTATACTGCTGCCTTTTTTATATCTGACAGAGCACAAGCACTGTATGACGGGACGTTAAGTTGGAACTGTTAAATTCCCATTTACTTCCATTTCCTCACATGTAAAGCGTTAAGCTGGATATCGATTTATTCAGCAGTTAACAAAAATGAACATTGAAAAGATGTAAGATTTATGTTAATCTGGCCAGGGTGCTTATTCAGACATGAGACCAACATGTTAAAGTGTCATCAGATTAACATAAAGGGGTGTAACTTCTGTCTGAAAGGAGCTTACTAAATTCCAAACAAACAAAATACCCCATAAAAAAATATAAAATAAATATACACACGCTACTTACAGCCTGTGCTTGTTTGATGAAGTCTAGGATATCCTCTTTGAGGGCTTGGTGGATTTTGGCTGGTCCTTTGTCATCCCACAAACACACAGCATGGACATCTCTGGAGGACAGACAAAAAGGAAATGGGATATCACCAACGTGAATTCCAGCTCATTATTAAATGTGAATGACAGCACATTTACATATTTAAGGTGAGGGTGACTCAATGCATGCCGCCTGCTGCCACAGAAAAGGCAATACTCAACGAGGTCCAAGTAATGGCCATTTTCAAAAAGCCTATGTTGCCAGGCAACAAATATAATATATAAGGTTTTCTTAGCAACAAAGCTTAATTCAAACCTCTGGAGGCTTAAAATACTTTCAAAACCTCAAAGTCACATTTTTGGAGAATCAAGGCCCCAAGGAGCACAGCATGCAGGAAGAAGTGGAGCAACCATCTCAGAACAAGGTTTTACTTTTAACCCAACACCATGGTCACTGAGGCTACATTGACCCTACTACGTTTTTGTTTTAAAATGCAGACCTTTTCTATATTTGCACCTCCCTTACAGACGAAAACAGCGAATCTAAAGCCCTTAAACAGAGAAGTCTGAAAACGCTGCCGACCCAGTTTTTGTTTTAAAACTAGCGTTTAGTGCAGACAGGCAAAAACAGGAGGACTTTGAAAATGATGACGCATTCACGTTTGGCTTCCTGATTGGCTCTTATATCATGCACAAACCTACAGACAGTGTTTTAGTTTTGGTAGTGTTATTAAAACTTTTTGTGCTGTGTCCAAAGTCACAGTCTCTTTGGCCTGCCATGTTGCTGTCAGTACAGCTCCACCTCGTTGTCTTTCCATGCAAACCAAACTCTGGTGTGATTCTTTGTCTGTAGTACTTTCTTCTTCCACTGAACCTTTTGCAACTACAGAGTAGACTATCAGCTTCATGTTAGAAAACTTAGTAGGGTAGAAGTATCCTGACATAGAACTGCGAACATACGTTACATATTTGAATCCTGCCTCAACTTTTCATTTTCAGTGTTTTTGTCCCAGCATGTGTGTGGCTCCTCCAAACTATGCACTAACAAAATGACTACCCTTAATGACACCCTATAAAAGAGGCATTAAAAACTGGCTGCTGAAGTAGCTTTCTATTATAAGAGGCAGCGTTACATCAAGTTGTGGCAGTTAAACCATGGAAAGAAGAGACTTTTTAATCCCATTTTATGAGTGAGAGAAACAGGCCTACAATTTTCTGACACTGTGTGGGATTTACGTAAAGTCCAACACCTGTTGGTAAAAACTAAGCCTGTCTATTGCATGTGTGTGCTGCTGAAATGCACCAAAATAGTATGCCGTGATTTGTGGGCGGGCTCTTGTGCTATTCTGCGTTCAAACTAAGGCTGAGCTGATCCTGCATTCGCCCGCTTCTTAAATAAGACGTAAGGGACAGAGCAGAGAGCATCTCTTACGAGAACAAGTCAAACCACTGTTGCTTGGTGACGGCCTCCTGTCTGAGCAGCTTGAGAACGATGGGCCGCATCAGATCCCACTTGTCCTCAAACTGCAAGGACCCCTTGTTCTGGAGGAGAGAAATGGTATGGGAGGAGTGGGAAGAAGAAGAGGAAGGATGAAAATCAACAAAGAGAAGGGAGGTTTTGGGGGAGAGGAAGCAAGAGAAGACAGAGACATGCAGAGATACACAAAGACATACATAAAGGTCAAGAAAGACTAAGGGCTGGGATCAAGTAGGCTAATCAGATTTTCAGATATTACTGCAATAGAACAGCTTTTGATGATTTACATTAACTTAAGCACATTTTTAATTAGGAAGTGATTTTGATATCCCTCTTTATCACTTTTGTTATTAAGTTGTTTAAGTCTTTACATTTAGGTAACTGACCACCGCGCAAACTGGCTAAAGTGGGAGCCTTGCATGGAACGACTGGTTGGGTTTTACAAGGAAAAGAAGAGAAAGGTTATTACTTCAACATAGTATTTCTTTAAAATTTTAAATGTTGTTGGATTGGCTTACATATACTCAATATCAACCTGTACCATTTAAGCCTTTTCATACAAATTTTCACTGACATACTCATTGATTCCAGAGGCCACATTTTTTGTCTGCTTTAGTTCACTAAAATTGTGGTGCATCATGGTGACATATTTCATTGCAAGGCTGCAACTAACAATTATTTTTCTTACTGACTAATGTGTATACAGTTTAAGTAATCAGATAATCTTTTAGTCTATTAAATGTCAGAAAATAATTCTTTTTGGAGATCTTGTCCAACCAATGGTCCAGAACCCAGGAGAATTTTAGCGTGTTAGTATACCACAGAAAAGCAGCAAATCCTCACACGAAAGAAGTTGGAACCAGATAATGTTTGGCATTAAGAAACCGCTTAATTGATTAACGGTTGGCAATTCAGTTTTAGCACTACTACTTCCTTTCAATTTTCTGTTATGTTTGAAAATAGTTCCTCCAACACACACAACATTCACATATAACTAAAGCTAACCTCTTGATTGATTTATGATTATAAGATGAATACTTTGGGTATATTTAGGGGGTTGATCAGACTTCTCAGATGTCAGAACTGGTCAGAATTGTCAGAAATTGCATGAGGGGCATGTGCCATTATTTTTGAGATCTTAAAGCTATCTCTTTACACCCTGACAGCAGTCAATAAATCAATCGCTCTGACACAAATAAGAAAACAATCTGTCATCTGTGGCTGTGGTGGCAGGGCTGTTATCAGCCCAGCCAACTGAATGAGATGATTGATACCTTAAGGATTTTTTGGGGTTGGACACCGTTAAAATGTAGCTGTCTCTTGCTAGTTCCCAGTTTTATAGAGCAACAGATTCAAACCAAATAAGAGCTACATGAATAGTTAAAAATAACCCCAGTTTAAAACTGTATCAAAAACATTGGTTTGTTGTGTAGGTTTAGAGAATTATGGTCCATACAACACAGGTTTGTAATAATAGAAGTGATGGGTCCACTAATGGTTTCAGCATCTGTTTCAACAAAATATCTGTAAAATAACACGCCTGCTAATTTAGCAGGACCCTGTGGCTCTCTGTCCACCTGGGTTTCCTGATACAGTTTGACATTAATCAGCCAGGGCCAAGCTAAGTGCCAAAGTGTCAGAAGAGAAGCTACTTCCATTATTACTTCCAAATTAAATATGCTTTATTGGCATTCGTGTTGTAAAGCAGTTTATAACAAAGTCAAAAAGTTTACATTTAAATATTACATAACAAGAATAATTGCAATGAAGACCATTGAATTTAGCAATTAAGAGTTACAAAATAACAAGTGCAGATAGAACGCAAACTAGAGACAGGATTTAACAAGATTTAAAATTGCATGCAGCAAAGTTATGTGCAACAGTTTGTTGAGTCACTTGCTGTCCTTCAGGTTGTAATACAGGGACACATACTTGGCAGCAAGGTTTGCAGTATGTCCTTCTCCTAGGATTATTATTACTTGTTATCTTGAAGTTCTTTAGAATGCCGTATTAATAGATGGGATTTCTAAAAATATTGCTCTCTTATGCTTCTACATTTATCACATTTCAGGACGTACAGTTCTCACACACTTTTGGTAACTAGGACTTTTTATGTCTCCCATTTTCAATTGCATGGGTCACTGAGTCTGTACTTGGTAAGAAGCTGCCGCTGCTTGATATCTCTGACAGTAGATAGACATTTAGCCACTTCCTAATCTCTGTTTAGGGTCAGACAAAAATCTAGTTTGTTTGGGGTGGGGGGGGGGTTGTCTTTTCCTACCAATGTTCCAAATAAGCATTTTTGCTTTGAGTGATCATTTGGTCTAACTGGTGTTTGTAAAGTAGTTCTGGCTTGAGAAAAGTGTCAGGTGTGTATGACATGTTGCAAGATTTGTTTCTTCTCAGAATTACTCATAAGTACTGTTGTAGCCAATTATGATGTGTGTTATATGTCCTGTGTTAGTGGTAAGTTGCATAGGGGTGAAACTCTTCCACCTGCACACCAGGGGGCATAGAGAGGGAATCACGGTGGTAAAAGAGGCTATATGAGGAAGTCACAGGTGAA